>JBBPNB010000741.1:0-12880 GCA_038090635.1 Rubroboletus satanas | reverse complement strand
CTGGTGGCTTGGGGCGATCAAGGCCTACAACCAGCTCAGGAAAGGGAAGATGGCCGAAGGAGAGGCCGTCATCATCGCACTCGCCCGCTTAGGAGCAGGCCAAGGATGGGTTTTCGCTGAAGGTTACCACAACCAGATGGCATGCAACCCAGCTAAGTACAAGAACTGGTCAACATTCGAAACGGAATTCACCATGACCTTTTCTTCAATCAGAGAAGTCTGGAACGCAAGGAGAAAACTCAAGAACCTACGGATGGAGGCGACCTCAGTCAAAGCCCTCGCCAACTACAACAACCGGTTCTTCCTGTTAGCTGGAATATCAGAAATCACCCAGCAAGAAACCCTCTGTGACTCCTACGTCACTGGACTCCCCTACGACCTCGCCTCGGAATTGGCAGTCGGACCCACCCCTACCACAGTAAAAGCCTGGCAGTCGGCTGCCAGCACTCAAGTACAAAACCAGAAGGACTTAAGGAACCTCAGACAGCGTTCTTGGACTCCTACATCCCAGAACAAGAAACCCAGTCAGACCCCTTCCGAACAATGTCGCGCCACTACAACCACCCTGGTCGTTGATGAACTCTCCTCCTACCTCGCCACCCTGGCCAGAACCTACTCCCCAAGCGAAATCCGTTGCTCAATCCAGAACGGGCTTGCTATGAAACCCTTGAAACTGTCCCCGGTAGCTAAGGCGGAACGGATCTGCCTCATCAGAAAAACCTTGGACTCTTGGGAGAAGGACCTTGCCAATCTCTCAGACTTCCCCTCCATCCCTACGGTCGTCGTACCAAAGGAAGAAAAGTTGATCTTTGTCCCTCTCAGTCTGTCCCCCCCCTCTAGCCAGAATGTCATGTCAACCCCCGCCCTCGTCGACTGCAGCACCACCGCCTGCTTCGTCAACTATGCCTTCGCCAAACAGCATAACTTCCCCCTCACCCGTCTCTCTCAACCCCGTCGCGCCTTCAATGCAGACGGCACTGAGAATAAAATGGGGCAGATCAAGTTCAAGACACGACTCCACATCTGGGTGGATAACAACGAGACCAACCAGGAATTCCTCGTACTCTCCAGCGGGAAGCACCAGAATGTCATCCTCGGAATGACATGGTTAACGGCCAGGAACCCCATCATTGACTGGTCCATGCGCAAACTAACGGTCTCAGCCAAGACTGTCCCTCGGAAACCAAATGGGCAGGAAGCCCTCGGACAACGGTACCTCCTACGGTACCTCAAGCACGACATCGACAATAAGCTCACGGCTAGGCTGCTCAAGAAGTTCGACGCTCTCCCAGAAAAGGTTCGAAAAGTCACCCTCTCCACCACCCTTGCGCAGGAAGCCAAGCACACCAACACGGAAGTGCTGAAACAGTACCGGCAATTTATGGACGTCTTCGCAGACGAAGAAAACACGGAACTACCCCCCAAGCAGCCCTTTGATCATGAGGTTTGACTACTCCCTAGCTTCGTTCCCAAATGCACCAAGAACTACTCCCTCAATCCGGAAGAACTCAAGGCCTGCAAGAAGTTCGTCGACGAAAACCTCGCCAGCGGGAAGATCCAACCTTCCAAATCCCCTCAAGCTGCTCCCTTCTTCTTTGTCCAGAAGAAGGATGGGAAGCTTCGTCCCTGCCAAGACTACCGCTACATCAACTCGCATACGGTCAAAAATGTGTACCCCTTACCCCGGATCAACGATCTCCTAGACAAGTTAAAGGGATCGTCAATCTTCACCAAACTCAACGTGCGGTGGGGATATAACAATGTCCAGATCAAGCCGGAGGACCGCTGGAAGGCGGCCTTTGTAACCCCCTTTGGGCTATACGAGCCCACAGTCATGTTTTTCAGACTCTGCAACTCCCCAGCTACCTTTCAGGCATACATGGACGACGCCTTCGCCGACTACATCGCCGAAGGATGGTTAGTCATCTACATGGACGACGTCCTCATTCACTCCTCCGACCCCGCAACCCACCATGAGCGCATTGTGAAGGTCCTCCAGCGTTTCCGTGAGCAGCACCTCTACCTCAAACCGGAGAAGTGCCACTTTGACCTCTCCGAAGTTGAATACCTCAGACTAGTAGTCTCCAACGACTGCATCAAGATGGACCCCACCAAGCTCTCCGCTATTGAGGACTGGAAGCCTCCCACCAGTGTATCGGCCCTCCGATCCTTCCTCGGATTCTGTAACTTCTACAGGAAGTTTATCCCCGCCTTCTCCGACATCACCCGCCCTCTCCATGACCTCACTCGAAAGGGCGCCATCTGGCAATGGGGGACAGACCAGGATCGGGCCTTCCACACCCTCAAAAACGCCTTCCTTAAGCAGCCCATACTTCGTACCCCCGACCTGGAAAAGCCATTCCATGTCATGACCGATGCCTCCCTCACTGCCGCTGGGGCAGTACTCATGCAGAAGGATGTGAATGGGGATCTCCACCCCTGTTCCTACATCTCAAAGTCGTTCGGACCGGCCGAACGCAACTACGACATCTATGATCGCGAACTCCTCGCAGTCATCTTCGCCCTTGAAGAGTGGCACCAATACCTCCATGGCACCAACCACCCGGTCAGCATCCTCACGGACCACAAGAACCTCCTGTACTTCAAGGAGCCGAGGAAGCTCTCCAGACGCCAGGCCCGCTGGCAGATGTTCCTCCAGGACTACGACCTCTCGTTCACCCATGTCCCTGGAACTCAGATGGGTCCGGCCGATGCTCTCTCCCGCCACGATGCTGTTGACACCTCCACTGATAACACCATGACCACTCTTCTTCCCGACACAGTCTTCTCCAGATCCCTCAACCTTGCCATAGTGGCTAAAATCACCTCCTCCACCAAGGAGGACCCCCTAGTTGCCAACACCCTCACAGTGATGTCCCTCGGGACCAGTCTACTTCTCTGTGCCCGCCCCAACGATTGGGCCTTTGACGGTTCCAATCTCACGTTCCAGGGGTGCCTCTATATTCCGGAGGACTGCCGATCTACCCTGGTCTCCTCCATCCACAGTTCCCCCCACGGCAGCCATGCTGGCGCTGCCCGGACCCTCGCCCTCCTCTCCTGCGACTATTGGTGGCCCGGTATGTCCACCTTTATCCACCGATACATCTCTGGGTGTGCTGTTTGCCAGCAGCACAAGGTTAATACTCACCCCACCCGGCCCCCGTTGACCCTGGTCCCCACCACCGCGACCCGCCCCTTTCAACATTTGTCTATGGACTTAATTTCCGGCCTCCCTTTGGTCGGTAATTTCGATTCTGTTTTGGTCGTGGTGGACCACGGCCTTACTCGGGGGGTAATTTTCATCCCATGTTCCAAATCGGTATCGGTGGCCGATATCACCAACCTCTTCTTTCAACATGTTTTCCCTCGGTTTGGGTTACATGATCGAATCATCTCGGATCGAGGCCCCCAGTTTGCCTCTACCTTCGCCCTTGAACTCTCCCGACTCCTCCACTATGACGTCACTCTCTCCACAGCTTACCATCCCCAGACTGATGGAGAAACAGAGTGCGTTAACCAGGAATTGGAAACGTATCTGTGCCTCTTCTGCCAGGAAAAACCAGAATCCTGGACTGACCTCCTCCCCATGGCGGAGTTCCACCACAACTCCATGACTCACTCCACCACTAAGCAGTCCCCCTTTTCCCTAATGATGGGATACCAACCACACGCCTACCCTAAAATTGGCCCTACTTTTGTACCTCACCTTGCGGACCGGCTCTCCGAACTTGCCTCTGCATGAGAAGAAGCCAAATCGGCATTAACCAATTTCCAGAAGGTTATGGCCGACAAACGACACGTTAAGTTCACCCCCTTTACCATCGGACAGAAGGTATGGCTGGAAGCCACCAACCTCCCTATTGCGTCCAACCGCAAACTTTCCCCTAAACGCCATCGACCATTCTCCATCAGCAAAGTAATCTCCGCTGTGGCGTATGAATTAAACCTACCACCATCTTGGAAAATACACCCGGTCTTCCATGCATCTCTCCTAACCCCCTATATGAAAACCGACGAACACGGTCCTAACTTCCCTCGTCCCCCTCTGGAGCTCACTGGCACTGAAGAAGAATACGAGGTCAGTCACATCATCAAACACAAAGGCACCGCCCGTCGTCGCCACTACCTCGTGGCATGGAAGGGATACCTGTTATCAGAAGCAACCTGGGAAGGCGAACTAAGTTTGGAAAATGCCGCCGATCTCCTAAACGAATATAAGGCAGCCCACCACCTCTAGTTTGGGCATTCCCCTCATGCCGCCAATTCGTTCATTCTCTCCCACCAAACGTTGCTTTCCTCTCCACTCCAATCACCTCCCTCCTGCTCAGCGTAGGACTCTGTATACCTCCCTCCTCGATGACCCCACCCTCGTTCATATTCTTGATGCCACTATCTCCCGCAACTGCAATACCACCCTCCTTGAGTTGGGACAACTCTATCGCACCCACACCATTCTCCGCCAGGTCCAAGAGAACCTCACTCCAGTCGGGCAACCCACTATGTACGTGGCCGCACTCGCTCAGTCCATCTCGGAAGCGCGTCAGCAAACCCTCAACCTCTTCTACCACAAAGGTCTTGGTAAAGTGGTGGACGAGCTTAACCCAGCTCATGTCCAAGTTATTCTCGAGCCCCTCCTCGAAACTCTCTCTCCCTCGGAACGGGATTCCTACTATCGCCACGTTCCCCAACCAGCTGTCGTTCCCTCCCCACCACCATGCAAGAACTCCTCTGCGTCCGACGCAGACCCACCTCTGGTATCACCCCCTTTCCCAAAGATCTCTATGCCCAAGGCCACCGAACTGGTGGTGACCTCTTCCCAGTTCTCCCCCTTCCTACCAGAACAACCCTTGGGGTCGGTATCTAACCCCTTCGTCCTTCCTCTGAGCCCATCCGTACGGCGTCCTATCCGATGCTTCCATTGTGGAGTCAAAGGACACCTCCGTCCCCACTGTCCTTCTTACCATTGCCCCTATTGCCACAAAGCCGCCCCTGGACACCCACAGTATGACTGCCCTCGTCATCACTGTTCTCTCTGTCAGCAGCCAGGCCACCTCGCCCCCAGTTGTCCCTTCCAAGATGACCCTGACTCTGACCCTGATGCCTACAATGGAGATTTCTAGTTGAAGTCTCGGGAGTACGGTGTCTCCCACCTTAAAACGGGGCTATTGTTACAAACCAATAGTCTGGCTCTGCTCCCTAAACCCCTTATCCTACACTCTGTGGTTACCGTTTCGTTTCATTCTCTTTCCCAACGTTGTGGACAAGCATTCCGCTCCTATGGACCACCTTTTCCTTTCCTGGTTGATCTCTCCAGATCTCCCCAGTGTGTTCCTGTGTAAACCTAACCTTGTTCTTACCAGACGGTCGGTCCTTCTTCTTTCCTATTCTTAGGACTGACACTGCCTTCCTTCATCTCCACTATGTATAGCCTCACCATGAGGCTTCCTCATTACCATGCCTGCAGGATACCATGAGGCCGTTCCCCTTTTTGGAATCCTCTCCTCTCGTAGCATGGTCTCTCCTGTATATAAACCCCTTGGCATAGAACTTAGCTCCCCAGCTAATTCTATGCAATATACCTGCTTTCTTGGTGTATTCATCTCCTTGAGTCTTTGAGCATCTCTTTGATTGCTCACTACTAGTTCTTTAATGATTATCTATCTTGGCTCACGCCTAGAGAGCGGTAGCGTCATAACAGGCATGGAGAATAGTTTGCCTAGAGGTAGTGATGGTCCTTATAAGCATTCAGGACATCAGGGGCATTTCTAAACTTAGTTCACCTTCCCAGATTGCTTCTGATAAGGGGTATTCCTTCCATGCCATGAGGTAGCAGTGATGGTGGGCAGTGCCTTTGTGCTTGATGATATGACTAACCTTGTATTCTTCTTCAGTGCCAGTAAGCTCCAGAGGGGATTGAGGGAAGTTAGGGCCATGTTCATCGGTTTCCATATAGGGGGTTAGGAGGGAGGCATGGAAGACCAGGTGTATTTTCCAAGAGGGTGGTAGGTTTAACTCGTATGTGTTATGATGTTACCACTCTCCTAGCACAATGCTAAGATAGATAGCTAACAAAGACGTAGCAGTAGGCACTCAGAAGTAGCCTAGAGACTTATAGAAGTCTGATCTTAGGGGAACGCCAGAAGATACGTGGTATTTGCATAGAACTAGCTAGAGAGCTAGGTTCTACACCTGGGTCTTATATACGAGTACAGGGGTGCTACGAGGCCAGAGGATCCCCTAAGAGGAATAATCTGGAAACCGGTTGGCATGAGGTCAGAGGTAGGCATGTGGAGATAAGAAAGGGGTCTGGATATGGAATAGTAGTACTGGTCCTTGTGTGGAACACAAGGCGAAACAAGGATTGGCATAATGGTACAGCATACAAAGGAGAAGAGGTTGTTAGTCAGTCTGAAGCATAGCAATGCTGGCTGCATATGGTAGCTAGGAATGGGGGAACGGTAGAACGAAGGTTGGAGTGGGAGGAAACAAGAATGGATAGTAATCATAGGGAGATTGTTGGGTTGTAACAATAGCCCCCCCATAAGGGGAAAGCATCCTGCTTCCCACAAACTCACCATATTCTTCAATCTCGGTCAGGACCAGATTGATCCCCAGCATTGACTTCATAGTCGCAGGCATCGGCGGCATCCCATTCTTCCCAACCTCCTCCTGGTTGATGCCCGACCACTCATGGGCAGTGGCTGATGAGGTGACCCTGGCAACCACAGGAGGAACATCATTTTTGAGAGCAACGAAGGATAGAGTGTCCAGGTGCGAGTTGGTTGCAGAAGGGGCAGCGAGTGATAGGACAGGCGGAGTGGATATGTCCAGGGTTCCCACAGCTGAAGCAGAGGACAGGAGTATCGGAGGTGATGACCCAGTTTTTGTTGAATCGGGGAGGGGAATGGTCTTGATGGAGAATGGAGACAGGGGGGATAGTCTGGGCCTGTTCCATTGCTCCCCTAATAATAGCGTTGGATTGAAGGAAACAGTTTCGACGATGGAGGGTGCGCTGATGTGAAGGAGGTGCTGCAGCTTCATTCACAGGGCGAGCAAATTGATGGGTTGGTAGGGACATTGGGGTGGAAGAGTAGGAAGAGTTAGAGCAGTCGGAGAGGGGAGAGCAAGGGGGTTGATCTCTGTTTGGGGTGGTGGGCCAATGAGGAGTGAGGGGTTTGCTGGGTGGAGATTGGGGTGGAGAGGAAGGTACAGTGGGAGATGGGGAGTTGACTGAGGAGGCAGAGAAACAAGGGGGGATAGGAAGGGGAGTGGGGGAATAAGAGGGAAGTATTGGAGAGGATTTCCCAGGGCTTGAGCATGGATAGATCTCAGGATTGGGAAAGGTCGTAGTCACTTCATTGAGATAGGCAATCTGTTCCACTTGGGAAGCCACCAGAAGAAGGGGTCAGATGATGTGCGAGATTTGATCCAGAAGAATACAGTTGATGATTCAACAGAACCCTGCATAATATAACAGGTCCAGCACCTCATTGTGCAGGGCGGAGAGGGATTCAGCGAGGGAGGAGTCATATTGTCCAGACCCATATCGGCTATCATTCTGGTTGAAGAACATTTGGTGCAAGTACGTCCTTTGGTAAGCGCTGATGAGCCGAGTGAGGACGATGGAGGCATGGAGGGGGCGATGAGTGGTAAGAAATTCATCAAATGCAAGGGATTGGAGAACCGCGATGAATACAAGATGCCGAGCGACAAACCTGAATCAATGGATGGCGACTGGAGGGGTTTCAGGGACTGAAGTGGGAGGGTAAGGAGGATTAGGAAGGGTGATTGCCATTTAGTAATGAAAGGGGCAGAAGGATCTTTCCCGTTGACAAAACCAAGAGTGGATACAAGGATGTTGAAGGGTTTCAGAGAGGGAATGAGGGGTGTTGAAGGTAAAGGTTCGTTGTAGGAAGGCTAGTTGGGCAGGGGTATAACCAAGAGCAGAGGGGATATTGATGGGGCGGAGAACGTCTGGGGGAGTAGGAATCATGGGTTAATCCAGACAGTGTTCTACCTTATATGCGTTGAGAGTGTTGATGGAATTAGCAAGGTTGGACTGCGGTTCCCAAGTGGCTTCAGATAACGGATATCCCTTCCACGCCACTAGATAACGGCAGTGGCGGGTGGTGCCCTTGTGACTGATGATGTGACTAATTTCGTATTCCTCTTTGTTGTTGGTGAGATCAGGTGGGGGACGAGGGAAATTGGGGCCGTGTTCGTCAGTTTTGGTGTAAGGGATTAATAATGAGGCATGGAAGACCGGGTGGATTTTCCAGGAGGGTGGTAAGTTCAGTTGGTAAGCCAGAGCGGAGATTACTTTGTTAATGGAAAAGGGGCCATGTCGTTTGGGAGATAGTTTTCGATTGGCAGATAAGGGAAGGTTCATGGCTTCTAGCCATACTAGCTGACCTGTCTGGAATGGGACAAATTTGTGGCGTCCCCTGTTGGCCATTACATTCTGGGAAAGAACGAGGGCCGATTTGGCCTCCTTGCGAGCGGAGGAGAGTTCAGACAATCAATCTGCAAGGTGGGAAACAAAGGTTGGTCTGATCTTCAGGTAGGCTTGGAGATGGTAGCCCATCATGAGAAAGAAGGGAGATTGTTTAGTGGCAGAATGTACCATAGAGTTATGGTGAAATTCTGCCATAGGTAAAAGGTCTGGCCAGGACTACAGTTTCTCCTGGTAGAAGAGGCGTAGGTAGGTTTTGAGTTCCTGGTTGACTCGTTCAGTTTCGCTGTCAGTTTGGGGATGGTATGCGGTGGAGAGGGCGACGTTATAGTGTAATAAGTGAGATAGCTCCAGGGCAAAAGTGGATGCAAATTGAGGGCCTCGGTTAGATATGACCCGGTTGTGAAGGCCAAAGCAGGGGAATACGTGTTGGTAAAATAGTTGGGTGACATCGGCGGCAGAGACAGTTTTAGAACATGGAATGAAAATCACCCCCCAGGTAAGGCTGTGGTCCACCACGACGAGAACAGAATTCAAAGAGTCAACGGTGGGAAGGCCAGAGATAAGGTCCATGGTCAGATGCTGAAATGGGTGAGTGGTGGTGATGGGAACAGGGGAGAGGGGGGGACAAGTGGGGTGAGTGTTGACCTTGTGCTGCTGGCAGACAGCACACCCAGCAATGAAGCAGCGGACAAAGGTGGACATACCAGGCCACCAGTAGTCGTGGGACAGGAGGTGTTACAAACCAATGGTCTGGCTCTGTTCTCCTTTCCTATTCCTATACTCCGCGGTTACCATTTCATTCCATTATCCTTCTTACCATTGTGGACGGGCATTCCACCCCTATGGACCACCGTTTCCTTTCCTGGTTGATCTCCCCAGATCTCTCCAGTATTTTCCTGTGTAAACCTAACTCTATTCTCGCCAGACGGTCGGTCCTTCTTCTTTCCTATTCTTAGGACCGACACTGCCTTCATTCATTTCCGTTATGTATAGCCTTACCATGAGGCTCCCTCATTACCGTGCCTGCAGGATACCATGAGGCCATTCCCCTTTTTGGGATCCTCTCCTCTTGTAGCACGGTCTTCCCTGTATATAAACCCCTCGGCATAGAACTTAGCTCCCCAGCTAATTCTACGCAATATACCTGCTTTCTTGGTGTATTCATCTCTCTGAGTCCTTGAGCATCTCGTTGATTGCTCGCTACTAGTTCTTTGACGGTTATCTATCTTGGCTCACGCCTAGAGAGCGGTAGCGTCGTAACAGGAGGGCAAGGATACATGCAGCGCCTGCATGGCCCCCGTGGGGAGTGTTATGGATAGAAGAGACCAGGGTAGAGCGACAGGACTCGGGAATGTAAAGACAGCCCTGGAAGGTAAGACGAGAGCCATCAAAGGACCAATCATCAGGACGGGCACGAGGAAACAGGCTAGTGCTGAGGAACATGGTGGAGAGAGCCGCAGCGACAAGAGGGTTAGAGTAGGAAGAGGAGGCAATCTTGTCAACAATGGCAAGGTCCAACAAATGAGCAAAAACTGAATCAGGGAGGAGCTGGAGGGCAGCGTTATTGCCAGAAGTGTCAACAACATGGCAACGGGAGAGGCTGTCAGCACGATCCATTTGGGAGCCAGAAACATGAGAGAAAGTGAGGTCGTAATCCTGGAGAAACATCTGCCAGTGGGCGTGGCAATGGGAAAGTTTACGGGGTTGCTTGAAGTACAAGAGATTCTTGTGGTTAGTGAGAATAGAAACAGGAAGACCAGTACTGCGAAGGTAGTGTCGCCACTCCTGCAGGGCAAGGATGATGGCAAGGAGCTCACAGTCATAGATATTATAGTTCTATTCAGCCTGGCTGAAGGACTTAGAGATATAGGAGCAAGGGTGGAGGTCGGCATTTCCGTCCTTTTGCATGAGCACGCCACCAGCAGCAGACAAGGAGGCATCGGTCATGATGAAGAAAGAGTGAGAGAGGTCCAGGGTGCGGAGAACCGGCTGGTGGAGGAAGGTGTTCTTGAGGGTGTGAAAGGCACATTCGTGATCAGTGCCCCATTGCCAAAGGGTGCCCTTCTGGGTGAGGTCATGTAGAGGTCATGTAATATCGGAGAATGCTGGGATAAACTTGTGATAAAAGTTGCAAAACCCAAGAAAGGAGCACAGGGTAGAGACATTGGTCAGGGGTTTCCAGTCCTCGATGGCGCAGAGCTTGGTGGGGTCCATTTTGATGCGGTCATGTGCAACCACCAGGCCCAAGTAATCGACCTTGGGGAGATCAAAATGGCATTTCTCCGGCTTCAAGTAGAGGTGTTGCTCCCAAAACCATTGAAGGACTTTCAGGGTACAGTCATGATGGGTGGTCGGATCAGAAGAATGGATGAGGACGTCATCCATATAGACAACAAGCCATCCTTTGGCAATAAAATCCACAAAGGCATCGTTCATATAGGCCTGGAAGGTGGCTGGAGAATTGCACAGACCGAAAAACATGATGGTGGGCTCAAAAAGCCCGAAGGGAGTGACAAAGGCAGCTTTCCAGCAGTCCTTGGATTTAATCAAGACATTGTTGTACCCCCAGTGGACATCAAGTTTTGTAAAGATGGAAGACCCCTTTAATTGATCCAGGAGGTCATTGATTCAAGGGAGGGGATAGGTGTTTTTCACCGTATGAGAATTGACGTAGTGGTAATCCTGACAGGGTCTCAGTTTGTCGTCCTTCTTTTGGATGAAGAAGAAAGGGGTGGCTTGAGGGAATTTCGAGGGTTGAATCTTGCCATTGGCTAGGTTCTCTTGGACGAATGTTCGGCAGGCGGCCAACTCCTCTGGGTTGAGTGAGTAGTTGGAGACCCACTTAAGAACGAAACTAGGAAGAAGCTGAATCCCATGATCAAAAGGGCAAGAAGGAGGAAGGGTCATGCTTTCTTCATCAATGAAGACATCTTGAAAACCCTGATACCTCTGGGGTATACTGGTAGAATGATTCGCGGTTTCCTGTGCCAGGGTAGTTGAGATAGTGACTTTCCGCACCTGTTCAGGTAGGCGGGAAAAACGGTTGAGGAGAAGGCAGGCTAGGTAGTTATCGACATCATGATCGAGATAACGGAGGAGGTATCATTGACCCAGTGCCTCCAGTCCATTTCGTTTGCAAGGGGTATGCGGCAACGGAAAGATGACGTGAATGATGAGGAAGGAGGAGAAGGAGGAACTGGACAGCAGCAGTTAGGGCATAAGTACTGGGGATAACTGGGGTGAGTGACTCTACAGATGGGGCACTCATAGAGGGAGCACCAGAACCTGGAGTGTCCAAGGCAACAGCAGAAGTAGCAAGCCTGGTTGTAACGAGGATGACTGGGAGAGAGGGGAGTTCGTTGTTGTTCCCAGTTCAGAAGGTGTCTACTCTCTGGAGTATGCAGAGCTCAGCAGGAGATAACAGAGTGGAGGATGCAGACGGAGTGGAGACTGCTGGAAAATGATTAATCCGAGTGAGCTCCGAGATGCAGAGTTCAGAGAGGTAGCGGTCCACGTCTTTGAGCAATTCCAGCATTCCTAGCTGGAAGAGGGTGACGATAAGGGCCGTGTGGAGCTCCCTGTAAGTGGTTTGGATATACTCGAGGTGGAAGGATCTATGAGCGTCGGCGTTTCTTGGTGAGTCAAAGAGAGCCAACTTAGCAGTTTTCAAGTATGCGTGGTAGAGGGTATAGAGTGGGGAGCCCATGTCCAGGTATGCACCAATGGCAGTGGCAAGGCGGAGGTCAAGGATGAGGGTGTCCAGTCATTGGACTTGGTCTTCAGACAGAAAATCATCATGGAGTCAGTGGACAAATTGGAGAACATCTATGGAATGAATGCCCGAGGAAATAGTAGCAAGTGAAATAGGAGGAAAATCATTTGGGAGAGGGCCAGCAGGAGGTGGAGGACCCGGCAAAGGAATGCGAGATGTGGACATGGAGGTATCATCAACGAGGGAAGATTCGGTGGAGAGGGTACTGGCGGTTGCGGTGTGGGGAAAAGTGATGGCCATGGTGGTTAGAATGAGATTCTAAGGAGGGAAAATGGAGGGACGACATTGTTTATAGTCGGCTAGGGCGGACTTGGCATGTTTCAGATCCTGCTCAGAGACCCAAGAATCTTCTTCTGTGGAGTGACCCTTTCATTAGATCAGGAAGGAGTGGGAGGCTGGGGTTCTGCAATGACGTAGGATCTTATCTATTTTGTATTCCTCCTCGTCTTCTATCAAGATAGGAGGTGGAGCGGGGAAATTGGGACCATAAATGGGGTTTTCATGATAAGGGGAGAGAAGGGAAGCATGAAATACGGGGTGGATCTTCCAGGTTTTCAAAAGGCACAGCTGATAGGAGACAGAGGAGAGAACTTTGGTGATAGTGAAGGGGCCTTCCCTTTTCAGGGAGAACTTTGGATCTGTGACAGCTCTTT
>JBBPNB010000740.1:0-12920 GCA_038090635.1 Rubroboletus satanas | reverse complement strand
GGCTGATGTACCGGTCGCGATGCTCTATTAGATGATGTCATCAAATCATCTTGAACATAGTATGGATGATATAACTCACGACGAATCCTCACATCAGGGGATTGGGCCATCTTCGTGAGCATTGTCTCGAATGTGTCTATAGCATCAACACAACGTCCGGCCCCGCATAAAGCCGCATATCTAGTCTCGTAGCCCCATGGCGATGATACATCAAGTGCGATCGCCTGATGATTCTGGTTGACATGAAACGACTTTCACGAGATAACGGGACGCACTTCGTTTGCATCATTTAGCGCATCCTCCCATAGCCCCTTGGCCATACGTGCCTTACTCCGTTTGATAAAAAGGCCTCGGGGTGAGTCTGGATTGAGGCACATTGCAGCTGAATACCGAGTAATGGCCTCGTCATGTTGTTGTGCATCTATTGCTGCATCCCCCAAGCGCTCGAGTTTTTTGAGCCAGCGCAGCTTGAAGTCTAGGAGATAAATGTCACATAGATGTCACCTGCATGGCGTGCACAACTCCTCACCGAAAACCCTTTTCGCTTGCTCATCATGCTTGTCTGCTTCCCCTACCAATTCGCTCGCCATTTGCTTCAAACACTCGCTAGCATCCGATATGTGGTCGATCATCTCAAGACGTTCACAGATAGCATGATAAATCATGAATCTTGGGGGCGTGAACTTGAAGCCAACAGAGGGTTGAACTCACGACGCATATCAGTACAAAGGAGGAAGATACTCACATCAACAACAGCAAGCAAGGCATCTTTCCACGAACCACCTATCAATTTTGCTTCTGCCCACTCGGCCAAAACTGTTTCATAGCTCCATGAAGACAATGGATCAATTGCAATCACCTGATGATCCTGTGTTGAAAAGGATGCACAGGCACAGGACGGAAATGACATACCTGCTCTGTATCACCTAAAGCATCCTCCCATAAGCCCATAGCCATGCGTGCCTTACACCGCTTGATTATAATGCCCCGTTTGTCAGCGGGATTGAGAGACAATGCAGCTGAGTAGTGAGTAACAGCCACGTCATGTCGCTGTGCGTCTGCTGCTACATCTCCAATGTTCTCCAGCTTCTCAGAGCAACGATGTTTGAAATCTAGTAAACGACGGTTACATAAATGATGGTAGTGGCACGGTACGTGCAACTCCTCACCAAGAACCCAGTTTGCCTGCTCATCATGCACGTCTGTTTCCCCTGCCAATTCGCTCAGCATCTGATGGAAACACTCGCCAGCATCCAATATGCAGTTGATCGTCTCGAGACGTTCACAGATAGCACGATAGACCATGCATCTCGGGGCCGTAAACTCCAAACCAACAGAACGTTAGGCCGACGGAGTGTATCGGTACAGAGGAAGATACTTACGCCAACAGCGGCAAGCAAGGCATCTCCCCATGAAGTATTCACTAGCTTTGCTCTTACCCACACTTTCAGGAGTGGCGGGGGGGTTGGAGGACGTAGGGTTGGATGAAGTGTCAGCGCCCCATCGTGTCGGGCTGCCATGGAGGCTGCATCATCACCGCTAACGGGAGCAGAGAGACATCGTTGTGCGAAATCTGACGGAGAAGATCGAATACATGGCAGACGAACAGGTAGAACAGAAACTCACCAGAAACCCACTCGACGATGGGTTTGCTCATATAGACCTCCTCGTCAAAGGTATTTACCACTTGGAGAAGAAACTTGCCTCCTTCATTGATGCGACCCACTGCGTACAGAACTTCACAAAGACGCTGTCGGGTCGTGACGTCAAGATCATCGAATCTTCGTCCAGATACCTGGAACGTGTGGTGTAGATGAAACAACGGGTTCAATTCCTGAGTGAAAGATGGTCGAAGGAAGGTGAGTTGGCTGTGAGGATGTTGTGATACGCCAATACACGATACTTACAGCGATACGGGATAGACTTTCGACAGTGATTTTTCCGCCATTTTGACCAACTGCGAGAAACCGGTCGTCTGGTGAGAGTGCGATTGAGCGTATGTCTTGAGAGTGTTGGATGAGAGCGAGCAGGATGTGTGTCGACGTGTCCCAAAACGTGATGGTGCGGTTTGTAGAGTATGCCATGAGTTCCCCATGCTGGGGTAGGACAATGCACGAGAAGTGGTTGCTACGGGGAACTTGCCATTCCGAGATTGTTGACCCGGTGGATACTTCGATTCGCTTGATTTTACCGTCGGATACGATGAAGAGCTGGTCGTTTGACCAGAGGAGGCCGGTGTTGCACCGCGGGGTTACCGCCACTTTGGTGTCCACGCACAAGCGGCCACCATTGCTGTTGTAAACTCGAATGGATTCACAGGTAGCTGTTGCGATTCGATCACCTTGCGGTGAGTATTTCGCTGCAATCACCGGATCCTCGTGGTCGAGTGGACCGAGGACTTCTCTGCGAGTGGCGACGTCCCAGACCGTGGCTGCGCAGTTACCCGACGCGACGAGGAGCCGAGTCGAGTCGGGTGAGAAATCGACACCCATCGCGTAGTCGTGCAGCGAGAAGACTCTCTGGTATGTCTTTGCATTCCACACGATCACGTCGCCCCAGGCTGTCCCCGCTGCGATCCAACTGCCATCCTTCGAGACGGCGAGACACAGGACATACCCCGCCCCCATTGTTGCCTTTTCTTCGCCGTCTTCCGCTTGCCACACTCCAATCTTTTCTTTGTCACCGCTCACGAGATAATCGCTATTCGTTGCAAATGTCATTGCCTGTAATCGACTTTCGACGTCGATTCCGCTGGGCGGGGAACTTTGCTCTTGGCCAACGGTCAGCATCACCGCAGCTCCATCTTGTCACTACGCACTATGGGTCGTTATCAGCCACTGCATGGTCGCCAGTGACACAGTATAGCAGCGCAATGGACGATGTCAGCGAAGGATCTGGCGTTGTATAAACGTCGCCTTTCCTTGATATAGACCAGTAAATACACGCTCTATCACCTCGTGCTTTCGGTGCTTGTTTACACCCCGATGTGGCACCTCGGGCTAATTCCCAACTAGGAGTTGTTCCTTGGATCCTGCGTCGCGAAAACACATACGAACAATTATCCGCGAGCCCGACAAGTCGCACCCCCCGCACTTCATCATATCTGATCGACAAATCCAAGAAAAGGTACCTCTTATTCCGCACAACACTAGGGTGGCCCACATGGACGAGATAGCGAATATCCTGCTCCGCGAAGCAGACATGGCAGCAGATCGTATGTGTTCTGCATGGACGTCAAGGTGCTTTCAACCTCACCCGGTTCGCGTGCAGGTTGTTGAACTGGTCTACCCACCTGAGGGTCGTATGCCCTAACCCGTCTATGCCTCCGGTTTCTCCTAGGTTCAACACGCAACCATCATCCATCCTATCCCTTTTCTCTGCTTCCGTGTCCAGGTAGGCGGGATCCCGGACCCCAGCGGAGTATGATAGACAGATACAACCAAGAACTTTTGGCAGCTTTACCGGGGCAGGTCAGTATGTCAAGGTTGTCGGTCGAGTCTGAATCCTGGGGCCCTCTTTCCCGTCGGCTTATCCACCCTGGCAGGGACACGCGCACCATCACGACGGAGTAACTGGAGTCATTTTGGGTTTTTGGCTTGGCTTTGATTTTTTTTCGATGACAAGGTCGATTATCCTTAAGCTGTTGTGATTTCTCGAGTGCGATGCTCGGACAAGGCGAGCTCTGTCTTACTGGTCAGATATATGTATCTCGGCCTACGGCATTCTCTGCCCTGAGGCAAGGCCGCAAGACCTAGACAAACAAACATTTATTTATCATACACACCTTTTTCAGTGCGTCTCCTGCAACCGTCAACCACTAACGATGGGAGACAGTCTTGCGCTCTACACGTTTACCCCTATGTACACTATAGACCGCTCCAGGATGCTCGTGAGCAGAATGGATAGCAATACTGTCCTACGAAGGAATGTGAAAAATACATAAGTGACATCGTGTCATAAAGGAAAGGTCATCTAATATCGTGCAGATAATGTACAAACCGGCACCTTGTCCATGGCGTACACAAAACGTCCAAGAGTGGGCACAGCACAACAGGATGGATACATGACACCGATTACCAAGTCGAGTGAAGAGTTCGGAGGCCACCCCGTCGCCTTTTAGCCCCGCTCCGCTCAGCCCTCAAGAAATATCCGTCATGAGGCACGTCCATCCACTTTGACGTCTCACATCGTCCGCTTCAGATGACGCGGCAAAATCGTGATACCAAGGCTAGCACACACCACGTCGACCTGCGCGCTCAGAGTCAGTCAACAACCAAGACCACATCCAGCGCCAACCGGCCTTCCACTGGCCACTTACTTACCTCCGTCGACATCAAATCCGACACATGCGTGGCCGTGACAGTGACACCTCGCCAAACGTTGGGATCGTACGTATACGACACCGGTGTCCCGAATGTCGTCGCCTCCATCCCACAATCGTCCTCTGGCAACGGTATCGACCGCCACCGCGGCGCACCAGGCACTGGCACCGGCCCCAGGAACGGCATATTGCACGCGTCCGACTCGTCGACGTTCACATTCGAACCAAGCCGGGGTGGTGAGAGGTGGCACAACGTCACTGGCTGCATCTGCACGACGACCTCGGGTGAAAAATTTCTCAGTGCCAGTCCCAGACAAGGCATGCACGCGTCCCTCACGCTCGAGTCCGAGTCGCCCCCTCCCAACTCGGTCTCGGTCTCGGTGGCCACCCACACCGGACTGCTAGCGGTGTCCAAGACAGGGAGTAGCTGGATAGATGCTGCAGAGATGATCCTGGACGTGTCGATACGGAGACCGGCACGGTAGGCACGTCGTTTGGCATGGTGTGTCGGACGTTGTGTGCGACGGCACTGGTGGGCGATTTGATTGTACTGCGCGTTGGTGTGGCGGAGTCGCTGGACGAGCTGGGTGAAGAGGGAGGACGGGTGGGACACGGTGGTGGTGGATGACATATGTGAATTATAATGCTGTCCTGATTAGCCTGGCGTGAAATAAAATCGACAGAAAGGAAGAAAAATCTATATGGTGGGGTGGGTGCCAGACAGCGAAACAAGACGGACGAGGTGACATATTTATACTAGTACCTGTGGATTGAATGGGGCTATGTACGTGTTATGGGTGCAACGTCGAGCTGGACGTGGTCTCGCAAGTTCTCAGTCATGTCATAGTGCGTTGTTCCGAAAACGGAAAGAACGTGATCGACATCAGTCATGTGATCATCTACCGAGGGTGAATACAAAAGACGGTCGTCAACATGAGGCGGTCAGTGGGCGCACATTGACACAGCGTGGAGCGCAACGACACATATGCCTGCACTCGCACACAAGATTGGCAAGTTTTCCATCGCGCTTGACATGAGGATATCACGGATCACTGATCATTGATACCAGGGTCTCTCCTCTTTTGTCCCAATTGCGGAACCCTTCTCGCCTTGCCACAGGGCGACGAGCAGATTGTTACTTGCGAGCAATGCCATCACGAAGAACCCACCTCTTGTACGTCTTATCAATGACACGAGCCGTCTGATGGTGACACAATTCAAGCCTATGAAAACACAGAGATCACCACCCGCTCTCACCCAGATGCATTCCCGTCCGCACTGAGACAAAAACGCAAGACCCAAACAAAGGTCCATCAAGGCAAAGTCTTGCCCAAGGTACGCCATGTCCATCCATCCAGGACATCTCGTTCACAGCGCTCAGGTGACTGAAAAATGTCCCGCGTGTGGACACCTCGAAGCATTCTACGAGGAGAAACAGGTGCGTCCTCAGATAGCGTGCCCAAGTGCCAAGATTCATCCATCACACAGATGCGTAGTGCAGATGAAGGATCCACGATTCTCTACACCGTATGTCCCTACTGCCCAGGGTATCCCTCTCCCTCTCACCTATCCGTTTTCAGTGCGTCTCTTGCAAACACGGGTGGCGGATCAACAACTGAAAAAGGGATGCTGCGCGGAGACATCCGCGGACGCGATGCCAGCCTTGTGCTCTACACGTTTACCCCTGCACTACAGAAAAGGGCAACCACACCAAAACCGCCCAGGATGCTCGCGAGTGACGCGACTGCACCTTCCCGGATTGGGATACTGTCCTTTGGAAGGCTATGAGAAAGATAGATGAGTGACCCAGAATACCGAAAATGAACGCGGGTGCACGGACGTTGAAAAGTAGAATGTGAGCACGAATGTAGAGACGAGGAGAATGAGCGCAATGTGTGGGAGGAGCGACGCGGACACGTAGGGGGTGAACGAAGGCAGCGATTTGTGCAGGGCCTTTGCAACGTGGTGTGTGAGGGGGGGAGGGTGTGGGTGGACAGAAACGTACCTGAATGGCGTCGTAATTGTCCATGTCGACGGCCTGGTAGTGGATGGAAGGGAAACGGATTCTGCAGAGACTCAGGTGGTTGCGGACGGGGACTACGCCCGGGCTGACGTGTAATTTTGACCGCCAAACATATGTCATCAACCCATATCAACGCGACCGCCCTCGTTGTTGCCCTCTTTCTCTGCCCATTCCCTACCTCCTGTCTTAGTATATATATCCTCTCCATCTCAAAGGTACACATCTTGCACACCATGTTTTCATCCTTCTCATTGCGTTGCCAGATGTCTGCAGCACAAAAGGTCCAGCAACATCCCGTGTTCGTCCAAGTTCAGAACAAGGTCAACTACCAACTCAACCAGCTCGACAAAGAGGTCCGCATCTCCTCTTCCATCCCCTCCTTTCCGATTCTGACCACCCTCTTTCCCTGGCACAGCTCACAAAGTACGCAGTGCTGAACACGTTTGAGCAACACACCCAGGTGCCAAAGACATTTTTGGCCATTGGCACCATCCTTCTCCTCGCCCTCTTCCACTTTATCAACCCCCTTGCCGCACCCGTCTCGAACCTTATCGGATGGGCTATCCCAGCGTATCTCTCCCTCAAGGCCCTGGAACGCCCCGCGCCACAGGATGACGTCCAGTGGCTTACATACTGGATCCTCTTTGGCTTTTTCAGTTTTGCAGAGAGCATCGCATTGGGGCTGATTCTCTACTATGTGCCATGGTACTATGCATTGAAGACGATCTTTGTGCTGTGGCTTCAGCTACCGAACGTTCGGGTGCGTGCGGGTGTTGCATGTGATTATTTCCATTTTTAACTGTAATTTTTTTCTCTCGGAAATAGGGTGCTCAAGTCGTGTATGCCACCGCCCTCAAACCCGTCTTGGCAAACGTCTCGGGGTCTAGCCGTGCCGTTGCGCCCACAGACACAGTGACCGCAGAAGGGCTGCGCGACCGCGTGAACACTGCCACTTCCGACTGAAGGGGCAATATTAATTGCCAGTGACGTCTCGTTTCTTTACAATTCCGGCTCGTTTTCTTGACCTTTTTTCTTTTGTCTCACTCATTTGTGTTCGAGTGTCGGTGACTACTTCTTTATCCACGATGTTGTAATGTCAGGTATATGCCTCCACATAGACATTTTTTTTCTGCCTTGATATGATAATATCCCGACGCATTGTGGTTCACCCGCACGCTTGTCCGGTAATGTATGTGAGGACATGTGTCGATGCATCCCTCGCAGACAGAAGCCGGTCATGATGGTGAGTGGAGCGTTGAACATGTGAAATCGGCTTGGATGTCAGGTGTATCTGTCACTGGTCTGTTGAGCTCGTTGTCAGCGGTGTGCTATATTGATGTTCCTTCGCGACCCCTCTCCGGTCCGAGAACGCCAACTGAAATGACTTCGGAACGCCTTGATTGGGTTCCCGGTGTGGTGCTCTGAGTGCTCGGTGGAATCAGGCCTCCAGGCGAGTGTACATGTCCCTGTTCTTTTCTTCAGGTTGTATTTGTCTTATCATTCCATGCATGGTTTCTGCTAGTGCTGATGGGCCGGGAGCGCACCTGCTATCGGTATCGGGTGGGAGTCGGAGGACGAGCCTGGCGACTGCAAAAGGTGGAGCAAGTAAGGACCAGGTTTCGAGATCTATTTGACTGAGGTATTGAAGATCCTCTTTGTTCTCGGGCAGTGGATGTACTAGTGTTTTCTTTTTCTTTTACCCTGGTTCGTTCTCTGCGGCAAGTGGTCAACTTCAAAGTTTCATGGGTACCTTGCTACTAGGTCCTGGCACTTGGGCCTTTCGACCGACTTGCATCTCGTGCCATTGACGAGTGACGCAAACGGTCACTCTACCGATCCAGTCCTTCCTCGCTTACTCTGAATTCGTTTCGTGTTTTCTCCCGCTAGTAACGTGCATGGCGACCTACGTAGAACTCATCAGGCAGGATGTCTACTGTCATGAATCTTGCGAGGACGCGTCTTTATGGCCACCCTGCATCTCGCAGTTCGTCCAGTCTCTGCGAGACGAGCTGAAATTACCTAGATGGTTGAAATCAGTAAGTTTTAGGAGCGCTCAGAACTTCCACGTCGTTCATTTGGCCTTCTCACAAGGGACCGGTCCCGTACACCAACAAGCGCGTGATCGATCTGCTCGATCAGTTTCGCGCGTCAGACGATGCGTCTAGTGTCGATCTCTGGGACAGTACAGACAAGATCATCGACAAGGACATGGAGCAGCGACTGCACGTCGTGTTTAATACCGCGCTCGCTGACTGCGCGAGGATTCGGGCAGTCATCGAAGCAGAGAGCATAACAGAGACCCCGTTCCCAAAGGAGTCGTTCCTCGTCCTCCTGGTGCGAAATGCTATCTTGGATGCTCATGCGCGACTATCCTCACTGTACGTCTACGCTCGTCTTGTGGAACTTTGCGCCACTCAGTGTCTTGTTCGTCCAGGGAGGATGTCCCAGTAGTTCTTCCTCGGCATTTCAGCGGGGAAGCAATTCCGATTCTGAACTACATGACGAAGAGTTTCTATGCACCACTTATCATTTCAATCTGCCAGGAGATGCCTATCGAGGAGAGTGGTTCCGACCTCGGACATCAACCCAGTAACGACGAGCAAGGTTCTAGTGACAAATCCGACGAATTATTCAACCATTCTCCTCCCACCACGTCAGAGTTCCTTGATGCTTGCGAAATACCTGCGACACCCGAGGAAGTCGAGGAAGAGCAACAGGATGGTGTTCTCTCGTCACAATTCGACGCCTACTTCCTTGCATGTCCCCCGTCTGCAACTCCACCGTCTATTTGTCACATACCTGTTCTGTGCATGGCTAAAGAGGAGCAACTCCCAGTGTTGATGTCTAGCTTGCTCTACCAGCGACGTGTGTGGCACATTCCCGATCCATTGGTCGGGGTGGAGTTCTCAAAGTACGATACAATGATCAGATTGTATGTGGGATGGCTCGGGGACGATGTGTCTTCCGACCGTATTCTGGTGGGTGGTTTGCGGTCATTTTGACAATTCTTGTTCGATCGCTGATGTCCTCTCGTTCAGCCACAGGTTCATCTCGCGGAGATTGATACCCCGTTCACGCTTGACATATCATCACCCTCGGTGGCTCTTTCGGTCTCTCGGCTGTTTTTGAGCCTAGAACCGTACATATCTGGTATCCGTGACGCCGCCAAGCACTCTACGGGTGCGGTGTTTAGCGGAACACAGTCGCCTTCGTCGCTCTCTTGGCGGATCGATACGGATGTTCAGGAGGAAGGTTCGATCTCCATTCCGGAAAGCAAGAACATCCAAGAGATGGTTCTTCAGTGGGTCAATAATCAGCTGTAGTCGGAGAGTCATGAGTGAGTGCTGCCTTTGCCGATCCCTTGATTCAATTGTCTTTGTCTCGATATAATATTCGAGCGGTTCGTTTCTCACCCAACGCCGCGGAATTTGATAAGCATAATCTGACGTTCTACCTGGCTCTGGTTTTGCTTCTGTATCCTGTAGATCTGGTTCCTTCAAGTTAGCGTTGGCATAACTCTCACGGTAGTCGACTACGAAACAAGTAACCTGAGGTCAATTTCTTGTTGGTATTGTTTCAGGCCCCATAAGCGTGACAAGCTTAACAAAAGGTAAATATCTTAGAAAGCTGCTATTTGACTGATGCAAATAGAGCGTTTTTGCTACAATTGATATCTTGAAGCCTGGGCCTAGGCACAAGCCAGGCCCAGGCCCAGCCGAAGCTCACCATCTGGGCCAGGCCCGTCTATCACTGGTCACTGGTACTTTCCAATCAGAAACCGACCGTCCAGTCCATTCATTTTTTACCCGTTTTCTCTTCCGGGCGTCAATGGCATCGTATGCAGAACTCGTCAGGCAAGATGTCTGCCGTCATAAATCTTGCGATGACGCGTCTTCGTGGCCATCCACCATCTCGCAGTTTGTCCAGTCTGTGCAGAACGAGCTGAAATTGCCTAGATGGTTGAAATCGGTAGGTTTGAGGACGCTCAGAATGCAAGTCGCTCATCTCGCCTTTTCACAAGGGTCCTGCCCCGTATACCAATGAGCGCGTGCTCGACATGCTCTATGATATTCGGGTCTCGGACGATGCGACTTGTGTTGATCTCTGGGACCATCCAGATCAAGTTATCGACCACGACGTGCAACAACGGTTGCACGTCGTGTTTAATGGCGCGCTTGCTGACTGCGCCAGGATTCGGGGAGTGGTCGATGCAGAGACACGAACACAGATCCCATTTCCAAAGGAGTCATTCCTTGCTGTACTTGTGCGGAATGTTATCTTGAATGCCCATCCAGAACTATCCTCACTGTAAGTCTGCTCTCGTTCTCTGACGTTGTGCGTTACGTAATGGCTTGATATTCATCCAGGGAGGACATATCGGTAGTTCTTCCACGGCATTTCAGCGGGGAGCCAATCCCAATTTTGAACTACATGACAAAGAGTTTTTATGCACCACTCATCATTTCAATCTGCGAGGAGATGCCTATCGATAACAGTGGTTCCGACCTCAGACATCAACCCAGCCACGACGACGAGGATTTTAGTGACGAATCCGAATTATTCAACCATTCTCCTCCCTCTATGTCAGAGTTCCTGGATGCTTGCGAAAGACCTGAGACACCCGAAGAAGTCGAGGAAGTCGAGGAAGAGCAACAGGATGATGTTCTGTCGTCACGATTCGAGGCCTACTTCCTTGCGTGTCCCCCGTCTGCAACTCCACCGTCCACTTGCCACATACCTGTTCTGTGCATGGCTGACGAGGAGCAACTCCCTGTGTTGATGTCTAGTTTGCTCTATCAGCGGCGTGTATGGCACATTGTGGACCCATTGATCGGGATGGAGTTCTCAAAGTACGATACGACGATCAAACTATCTGTTGGATGGCTCGAGGGCGATGTGTCTTCCGATCGTGTTCTGGTAAGTGGTTTCCCATCATTTTGGTATTTCTTGTCTGATAACCGACGTCTCCGCGTTTAGCCACGGGTTCATCTTGGGGAGATAGGAACCCCAGTTGCGCTTGATTTATCATCACCCTCGGTGGCTCTTGCACTCTCTCGACTCCTATGTAGTCTGGAATCACACATGTCTAGTGTCCGTGACACCATCAGGCACTCTATGGGTGCGGTCATCTGGGAGACACAATCGCATTCGTCACTCTCTTGGCGGATTGATACGAATATCCAGGCGGAAGATGCTGCTTCCATTCTGGAAAGCAGCAACAACCGAGACATGATTATCAGCTGGGCCGAGAGTCAACAGTATTCAGTGTACGAAGAGTGCGTCACTGCATACCATCCCACCACCTCCTTTGTCTTCGGTTATTCAAACTATTCCTAGGACGATGCTTCCCCGCAAGCAAGCGGATAGATCCGGGTCTGCAACGTCGACATCACCACAGCAGTCGACCTCTGCGCGAGCATCGTGAGCCAGTCTTTGTCCCCCGCCAATGGATACGAATCATTTTTGACGGAAAAGGAATCCAACATCCCCCTCGCCCGTTCCATCAACGGAGAGAATTTTGTCAATTCCGTGCGTCATAAGAGTTCCAGAAGAACCATCATTTGATTGATAGCTCATGCAGAGAGCTTCGGGAACCGCATGAGTATATGGAGAGTGTTCCAACTTTGTGTTCACGGCTGTCGTGCTCTCCGTGAGTGCATACAAAGTGACCCGACGGTACACGCTCACCAAAGTTGTTCTGCAGGTTTGCTGCGACCACTGAGAAGGACGACCATAGAGTTTTCCGCTGGATGTTCGATCGTCGGGTAGTACCACAGTCACTTGCATCTGATTTGGAGTTCCGCGAGGAGTACAGCGCAATGACGTGCTTCATCTGGCCCGAGGGCTGGCACGTTAGGGTGCGTATTTCTGTATTGCACATCTCTTCTGAGATGCCTCACTGTATTTTCTAGGACGACCTCCCATCAGTCGATGCTGCACTCGAACCATGTGTACAAGAACTGCTGAAGGGTGTAGCCGCAATGAAGGCCCGACCTAATGCAGTTAAGTGTATTCCGGTGAAGGAGTTTCCTATCGATCTACGACTCCTTGGACAAAGCTTCTCTGCAATCTTTCAGGCGTCCCGTAGATCTCGTGAAAAGAAGGAGCTTCGAGAGGATGCTTACGAAGCATCTTGGCGTCACGACCATGATCGCTTGTTATTTGACTTCTTCATACGCCTCGTCCAACCAAGGAAGGGTGACGCTGCAGAGACTTTGATGGGTGGTCACTCAATTGCGTATCTTGAAGATCCGCGTTCACGCCCAACGTACGTATTCACTGGCGTGCTTAGATGTCTCTTTTGATCTTGATCCTCCTGAAGTTTAGAGACTACTCTCCGTTTGCCCAAGAGCGACAATTTGCAATGGGGCAGCCGACAGCAACTTCAGATATCAATCCAGAAGTTAATTCTTCGTGAAACCAAGAATCTTGACAGTTGGTTGGAAAGTCGTGGTGGTGCCCCGGATACATCCATCAACGAGTCACAGAACGCTCGATATGTCGTGTATCAATGGTTGGCATGGGCAGACAAGACGGATGCGGAGACGGATGCGGAGACGATCTCCAAGCTCGGTA
>JBBPNB010000739.1:0-12930 GCA_038090635.1 Rubroboletus satanas | reverse complement strand
TACAAGGGTCCGTATGCCTTCTTCGCATTCAATACACATTACCCTTCCTTGATATAGACCAGTCCACCCACGCTGTATCGCCTCGTGTTTTCGGCGCTTGTTCACGCCCAGATCACCCCACCGCTTCTGTCTCGAATTTCCCAACTGACCACTTGTTCGCGAGTTCACTTGAGCATGGACACTGAGCCAAGTTCGACCCCACAGATCCACCCTTCCGGGTCTACGACCGTCGCAAGGGCTGCCTCCTCGGCGACATCTCGCTCAGAGTTGACTCGTGGTGCAACACTTCCTTCGCTTGGCCAGATGGTGGCGAGCACCTCTTCGCCTTACCCAAGGGTAAAATCAAGAAAACCAGTGTGTCCCCTCGCACAGTGGTTTCGGACCGGCCAGTTCACGGAAAAGCCGAATCCGCATCTGTTGTCTTGGCTAGGAACAGACTTGTCGTACACTCTTCACACTTTGGGACGTGTCAACATACTCCTAGTTCCAGTGCAATCTCCCTCATAGCATATCCACTATTGCCATCTTTCCGGACGGCCAATTTCTCGCCATCGTGGAAAAGTTGCAAGATTCTCCGTAATTTCTGTAAATATCGCCCTTCGATAACGAGCTTTGCCTTCCTATCAATTTTCGTGTTATGGCCATGTTTGAACGTCATACGATCATTTTGTTTTAATTTCTGGGATCCACTCTTTTGTAGCAGCAATCCCGTCCTCGACTTGTGGAAGCAGGGCCAGCTCGCGAAGATTCAAGGATTACTGACTGAATAAATCACCAACTCTCAGAGCCCGAACAAAATCTCCAAATTCCACACGTTCTTGCTCAATCTCACCTGGCCATGGAAATCATACGAATCAGTGAACCGACCCTCCTGTCGCTCGCGGGACAACGAATAACCGTTCCGTGAGTCACTTTCGATATTGGCTTCTCGCGGCGTGTCGGGACATGTCCTCCATATAAAGGTGGGTCCCCTTCGGGATCATGGAGATCAAGACGACAGAAGATCTCTGTCCGATTGTAATCGCTGTATCTCATTCACGCATGGCTCGACCAACCCTATCAGGGTATGGTGGCGGGGAGGAACCCCGAGTCACATAGAATGGTAACCGTTTTAATGCAGGCGTTGGCCATGCCGCCAGGAGATCGTGTCGCTCCTGTCCCCTTTCGCTTGTGTCGCTTGGAAAACAAAAATTCTTATCGCGACAACGCTTGCCCCAGTCACTCATTTGTGTAATGGTTCACCCCTTTTTTAAACCCTCGTCGACTTGTCTCACTTGCTCTTTCCTTTCACTCTCTTATTTTTCTGATCTTCTCTTCCCTCCTCAGCTTGCATCATGACCCTGTGATTTTAGCATCGTGTTGGGATGCTCTCTCGATCATCTTGGGTGCGATAAGGAACTCGCCTGAGCCGTCACCACCATCTACCTAGCACGAGAAATGACCCATCGAGGCCATAAACCCACTCCGTCGTCGAGGTTGACTCAAGATGGCATATCTTTCGTGCAAAAGTGGACACCCTCGGGATTGTGGAGATCAAGACCAAAGAGGATCTCTCTCGATTTGTTTCTCTTTGTGTTCGATGGGTGAGTTGGCGTCGGTCCCTGGCCATTCCAGTGGCAGCGTGGCTCAATAGACAGCTTTGGCTTGCCGTTTGGCGGACGGTCCCACCCTTGCGAGATGCGACATATCCTCTGCTCCCTTTGTCTGTATCGCAGATCGACAAGCAGATGCGAGCCCTCCGACTCACTCCTCGCCTTAGACAGGCATTCGGTCCACTGCTGTTCACACCGACTCGTCGAAACATGCCAGAATACAAAAGGGTCGCCTGGGAGCGTATGATCACTGTCCAGGTATAAGAAGACACACCGTTGAACGTGCTGTGACGACACTCGCTACCACCATCTCCCGCATTCCCTTTTGCATTCTCATCCTTTCGTTTGATGAACTTTTCAAACCGTGCGTTCATCACGTTTTAGAACGCGAACGCGCGGGGTTATCGTGGCTCCCATGACTCTCCTTCGCCCCGTACATTTCTCGAACCCTCTTTGAACCCTCTTTATAAGCTTTGTCGTCGTTGATGTGTATGCCGATTGAAGGGTAAGTTTGTTAGGGCTCAAGCTGTCGAATTCTGGCACCCCCCGGCATCTGAGTGCATGGCGTCGAGAACGGCGTTGAGGTTGAACGTGTGAGCGGCGACCATTAGGGAAGCATACGGGAGAAGGGGTAGGGTGTACATATCATGGACGTGGGACTCATGCGCGATTAAGATGGAATGAATGGAGCTTCGGTAGGGTGGCGTTGAGGGATGTCCGACCAGTGTCAAGGAAGGTCGAGATAAGAACGGAGCAAGGGGTGCCCCAGGAACGAATCCGACTCAGGTCAGTACATGTACATGAACATCGGGTCGGTCACGTTTGGGTCAGCAAAGCCTCGAACACGTCCCTCATTTGGTCCTTTCAAGAGAGAAGCAGGAAAAGGCGAACTTGACAAGCTTGCCCTTTCTCTTGTTTCAGACTTTCTTCAGGCTTGTTACCCTTTTAAAGTGCTTGCATTACTCAGATGAATATAGACAAGGACAAAGTGTATAAAGCGAAATACACTACTGCCAGCACGGATGAATACTTGTTAATCTGAGGTTGCTGTGTGTGTGCTGAGTATGCACGGTGGGCAAGGGCTGAGCGTGGTGCATACGTGGGACTTACGAGTTGGGTGTGCATACGCGGGGCATGCACACAATGGTATGGTATGCTCGCAGGATATGTGGGCTAGTGCTCCTACTGGTGGTAGGATTCAAGTGCACACATTTATCACTGCTACTGGTGCGAGTGAAGTGCTTGGGTAGCCTACTCACCTTCAAGATTTCGAGCGGTGGGTCATGTAGAGGAGGCTGGGGTTGGGCGAGGATCTGTGAGCACTGATGGATTAGGTGTTGACCGGGGAGAAATGGCCATTGAGCACGCTCACCGGAGTGACCGGACCAGGTGGTATCGCGGTGTAAGTCGGCGGTCGAGCCAAAACACCTGGCTACCTAACCCCGGTTGTATTCACTCGCAGGAACGCTGGTTTGCATAGCACCTGATTCGATTATTGACACGCTAGTAGGGGCAAAGAGGGCATGAAAACAGCGAATCAATCAGCCGTATTATGGTATTTTTCTGCGCAGTACCTGTGACGATCGAGCCAGGGAGCCGATAAAGATACATACAGATCGAAGATGAAGAGCAGGAGTGGTGGACACAAATCAGATAAGACTTGACCCGCGGTAGTGGGGAGGATAGCGAAGGCGGCGATATTCCCGCCTATCAATGGCTGTTCAATTGGACAATGTCCGAGGGTATGAGCCTGGGGGATCTTACCACGGCATCGTGGTGATAGGTTGAGGAGGAATGGATGACGATGGAAATGAGGGATGGTGAACCTTGGCGTTGTCTATGAGCCTGAGGAACTTCGACAAGGAACAAGAAAGGACGGGGTAAGAGTCGGAGATAAGAAGCGGAGACAGATATGTAGACTGTTAGGTTTCAAGACCTCTTTGGATGGATGAAGGATGAACGAGCGAGTTGCGGTGAAGCACTGACAGCCCCCCCAAGGGAGGTGCATGTCGAACCTGGAGCATAAACGACTCACTGGAGTGGTTGAGTGCTGCGTAGAGAGGGAAAGAGAACAAGATGCGAGGAAACCTCCGCTGTCATCTGATTGCACGTTTGTTGGTCCAGTTGGTCCGTGGTTCTGATTACCTTGTGGGTACAGGTCATGACGCTGAGGATTCCCTTCGAGAAAATTTCCTGAGGAAAGGGGATGGGCAAGAAATAAACAGCGAACGATTCGCTACTTGTCCGTTGGTGAGTTGATGAGCGTTTGCGATAAGGCTGATCGACCAAAGACCAACGTCCTCATACGGCTGTGGCATTATCGTCAGGAGAACTGGGCCGAACAGAGTTGTAACTCTGTTCGCACTGTAAACAGTGATACACACGGGTTCAAAGAGACAACTCGCTCAACTGAACGCTCCGGAAGAGAAACCGAACGAACCACGAGGCGTCCGGGGCTACTAATCGGACCCGTATCTGAGGCGGCTATGATGGTCCTGGGTACTGGTCATGACGGGTTGCTACCAGGTTCTCGGCCAAGTCCACTCGCTGATTAGTAGACGGAATTTGTGTGGATGTGCGAGACACAGATTGCACGCAATAAAGGTTGGTGCTGGTAAAGGCTGCTCGATGAAGTCACAAATTAAATTGCAGCTACTCGGAAGTACGACGTGCTTCGACGGACTCAGCCACTGCTCGGAAAGACTACGAAGCGGCGTCAGTGCGTGTTTATTCTCTCGTAATGATTAGGCGTGGCCCAATGAGACCTTCCGAATTCTAGATAAGCTACCCTCTTCACCTCCGCCGTTGAAAATGAACTTATCGCCAAGAGTGAGTTCAATTCTGCATAACGCGAACTAGAAGAGGCCGGTTGGTGTTCCATGTTCTAGTGGCAGCCTCCTCATGACTTCGCTACAGAATGATGAACGAATAGGGCCTCAAGAACGAGAAGAAGCCTCGCCGGCGTTGGTTTAACCGGGTGCCCCGGACTCAGAGGAAAGAGGGTGCAAACCTTGTTATGCTCCCCCCTTGTTTTGGAATCACCCTGAGCGTAACGCCACGTTGGCACATACGGGACTGAAGTGGTATGTATTCGGATACGCGATGTCGGATGGGGCTACGTCGGTGTCAATTTTGAAGGGCACTGTCACTATATTACGTCCACGTCCAGCAAAAGGGTACTTATATAGTGGGAGGGAGTCGAACTAGCCTTGGTAACTGTGACCCGGAAGAGAACAAGAACAAAATGGCTCCGTTCGTTGTATTCGGATACGGATCTCTCATCTTCAAGGTGGGTCTTTTCTTGGTCTATCGGTAGTTGGACAAGCTGAACAGAGGACTGGGCGGTCAATAGCCTCCCCCATATGTGATATCGCAGGGTAAGCTCCGCTTTTTGCCTCTCTGGTATACCCGCACCCCAACACCACCTTAGTCCCTGGCTTCTTGAAGGGGTTCGTCCGCCGCTTTGCCTTGAAATCATACGACCATCGGGGGACTCCAGAGGTAGGTCTACTCATACCCACAGCTCCGAGACACTCTGGTGACGATGCTCACATACCCAAAGAAACCCGGACGTGTGGTGACGATCATTCACAAAGAAGACTGGGACCAAATCAGTACATCTGTGCGTCTCAATCGCCCTTCCTCTACCCCTCCCGGAAAAAGTAAAGAGGCAAATTCACTCATGTGTCTGCTTTCCATCATAACAGGATGCGCTTCCGGATGAGGACATCGTGTGGGGTGAGTAATCCCACTCCCTCCCCATTGCGTGTATTATGATGTCGGATATGCTGATAATGGCGGACAGGCGTAGCATTTACCATAGACCCGGCGCACGTCGCCGAAGCACGTGCTTGCCTAGGTGCGTCCACTTCTGCTTTCCCGATCTCAAACTCACGACGCCTCGTCGTAGACAACCGAGAGACAGTGAGTTCCCTCCCCGCCTTCCCTCCCCGAATCACAATCTCATGTGACACGCGTGGTGGCAGGACTACACGGTGGAAACGTTGGACGTATATACCATGGAAAGTGGCAGGGAGAAAGTCGTCATACACGGAGCATGTGTATGTGCCAGTGACTTCCCTTCTTACCTCTGAGGTCGGGACGCGTGATAACATGGCCTCTGCTACCCGCAGTGCTATATCAGTCGACCAGACAATCCCTCTTTTGGTACGTCCCACCTCATCTCACCCCCTCCCGTCTTAACTGTCCGCCCACAGTCCGCTCTGAACCCCTGGATGCCCTCGCAGTGCATATCTGGCGCTCGGTTGGTCCCTCGGGTCGTAATAAGGCACGTTGCCCTCGATCGCCCCACACCTCACAACGAAAATGATGGCGTCTTGATCTCGTACACACATAGGACTATCTCTACCAACTTGCAGAGAGCATGCGTGCGCTCGCACCGGCATCCTACGACGCACACTTGTTTACCCTCGAGGTGGGTCGTCGCTTCTTTTTATTTTCAGCTTACCTCCTCACACTCATTGTATTGCCATATCACAGAACAAGATCAGACAACTCGACAAGGAACGTGGAGAGAATATCATGTGCTATTGAGAGGTAGGTTGTTGCATGACCATGCTGTTTGAGAATTCGTATGCAACCCGAGTAGGGGTTCAGAAGGTCACAATGGCTGGACCGAGTACCATGACTGACATGTACACATATGGTGAATTCGGCATGTATTTTTAGAGATCTTGGCTACTCCCTTGCCATCAAAATATACTGCATTTGATGCATATCATGGATATTCCGACATGACCTCAAGCAGAATGCAAGGTTTTCCAAAAATTGCTGAAAGCCGAAGCCAACAGACGAGTTCGGATGTGTAATTTGCAATCAGCAAAAGACTGTGCCTCGGTAAAGACCTCACTGGCGACAGTACATGCCCGAGCACAAGAGATGAAGAAGAAGAAGCCGGCAGATTGCGCAAGATAATATACAGTCGAAGGTGTACGCACGGACCATATGGACGGATATGGAAACTGTCATTCTTCGGTGCTATGTACTATGTACTGTACTTACAAACCCTCCATTCTCTCACACACACCACAGCAAGAATCTTGTAGCGTACGCTTATTCACACACGACGCCCCACCCTTCGTACTCCTCCCTACCCTCCTGCACCCCCAATATCTTTGTCTTGAGGGCCCTCCCTACGGGGCCTAACCCGTTCTCGTCGGTCGGGTACGTCGGCGCGCGGATGTCCCGCCCCTCGAACCCGATTCGGTGTACGGCGGCGACGCCCGCGGCGGTGGCGACGCAGATGACTTCGAGGAGGGTGCCGTCGGCGGACCAGCGCTCGAGGTCGGTCACAGCGAAGTGACGTTCAGCCGGGTGGAGTGTCGTCCCACTGACGGTCGTAGTCGTGGTCGTGGTCGTCGCCGTATCAGAGGAGATGGATGCCTGGAACTCGGGATCGGATGCGAGGGCAAGGCACGAAGCGCGCGTGACGCCAGGCAGAATCAACCCGTCCAGCGGGGGCGTGATGACATCCAACCCTAATCATTCCCCAGTGTCCATGCGCATTCGGTCAGTTCCCTCGTTCCAACTTGGGGGGAGGGGGGGGAAGACACGTACCGTCGTCGTTGGCCCGCTTGAGCACGATAAAGACGTTCATCGCACCCGCTTCCGTTACCCACTTTTGTTTGCCAAACAGCCACAGCACTTGGTCGTATCCTTGTGCTGCTGCCTCGCGTTGGGGCTGGAACCCTGGGGCGTAGTTTCCGCCGACTTTGTGTCCCCCGGTGCCGCCCGGCCACGCGCGCACGGCGTCGCTCACCGCGAGCAGGGAGAGGGGGCGTTGAAAGTAGGGTCCACCGGGGGACATGATAATGTAGAGCAGGGCGTGGTCGGAGGCGGTGACGCCGAGTGCTGGTACCGTCGTGAGGGGACAGGAGCATAGGTGGGTGAAGATGGACGTACCTGGTCGCGTACCGATGACGGTGGGTCGGAGGTAGAGACTGTGTCCCGGCAGCGTGGGAATCCATCGTTTGTCAGTCTGGACGAGGCGTTTGATGAGGTCGAGGACGGCGTCGCCGTCGATGGGCTATCAGATACACGGTGAGGCCAGGATGACGGACGGAATAGGGACAGAAGGACACCCCCACTCACGGGAAGCGCCACACGCGCCATCGAGCGCTCCAAGCGCCGCATATTCAGCTCGGGGCGGAACAGACGCGCCTTGCCGTCGGGTCCAAGGTAAGCCTACATGTCATGCGTGGTCAACTATGTTCGATTATGCCCGTGGCGACGCACCTTCATACCCTCGAACACGCTGGTACAGTATTGGAAACAGGACGAGGCGGGGTCGAGCGTGAGCGGTGCGTATGGTTTGATTTCGGGAGAGGACCACCCAGACATGGGGTTGAACGACGCGATGGCCATGTGGTCGCTGAAGTTCTGTTGCAGTCCCAATCCCAATCACACCGTCAGCGCGACACGATCGATGACGGTCAACGAGGAATGTTGATGTGTAAAGGACGACGATCACGACGGGGATACGGAGGATTCGGGAGGTGCACTCACCACGCCGAACCGGAGCGTCTTGAGATCCGGCAGGGGTTTGAGGGTCTCCGTGAGCTTGATGGTCAGTTTGGCCATCTGCCACGAATTTTTAGCGTGTCTTGGCTCGAGCGTCGATATCACCGTGCACGCACATCAAGCTGCGCGAGTCCAGCGTCGCGTTCGTCGTGCTGGATCGCGCATGTCTTGTATGGTGTCTCTGCATGCCTGTTGGGTGTCTCGATTGTCATTGTGGTGTAGGAGTAGGCGATGAGTATGATTGCACAGCGGCCGTCTTTTATCTCACTGCATCGAGTCATATTCTGGTGTTTACGTGTAACTTATCGGGCCCATATCCGAGAGTGCTCTGGACGCAAGATAGAAGTGGGACTTTTTGGTGACTTGAGTAAGGGCGTGTCCGTCCTCGGTGCTGAAACGCAACGGACCTGACAACGGGTCGGCCGAGATCGACACCATTGAGTTATCGGGCGGAACTTAACTCGACCGCCGTTCCTCCACCGACACCAGCCTCAGCACCGCGACGCTCTCGACGTGTGCCGTTTGCGGAAACAAGTCGAACCCCCTCAGACTCTCCAACACATACCTTGGCCTCCCTCCCTCCGTCCCACCCACGCTCGTCTCGGATCGCCTCAATATCATTCCCACGTCCCTCGCCTGCGTATGCACGTTACAACTCACGTACACCACCGTGCCCGCGCCAAACGCCAACAGCTGTTCCACGAACTTGGTATCACACCCCTTGCGTGGGGGATCGACGATCACTGCCGTTTTGTCCCGCGGAAAGTGGTGTACCTTGGCAAAGATGTCCGAGGCGTCCCCGGCGAGAAAGGTGCATCGGTCGGCGGGGAGGTGGTTTAGCTGGGCGTTGGCGTTGGCGGAGCGGATAGCGTCGGTGGCGAGTTCGATGCCAGCGACGGTGTGGAAATGGGGGGAGAGCAGGATGGAAAAGAGGCCACTGCCGCAGTAGGCGTCTACGAGGTGCGTTGGTGATGTCGTGTCTGCGGAGGCGGGGAAGATGGCGTCCCGGACGTAGTTGGTAAGCGGGACGAGAATGGCGTTGTTGTTTTGGAAAAAGGCGTGTCCGGGAAACTCAAAGTAGGTGTTGCCGACGCGTTCGCGCACGGTCGCTTTGTGATCGGTGATGCAGATGTGTTGGGCCGGGTCGTCTGGGGTGGGGTCGGTGGGGTCGACGGGAGTGGACCGATCGAGGGAGTCGCGGAGGAGGAGGGAGACGCCTTTTTTGTAAGACCATATATTTCTGTTCCGAGTCAGCGTCGAGGAGGGTTGAGGTGGACGTGAGACTTACTGGATGATATTTCCGCGTATCGGACCGAGCGCTTGGTTAAGTACTGGAGTGGCGATGGGACATTCCTGGCGTCGCGGATGAGGGGAGGACTGTAGAGCGGAAGAAGACGACCGACCTCGATATCGATCACGGACCTTCTTCCGATCTCGTTGAAGCCGATCTTGAGCCAGTCGGGTTTGTTGGTGGCGGGAAGAGGATCGGCGCGTGCCTTTTTGGGAGGAGCCTCGAAGTGGGGGGTTATCTTTGTGCGGTAGTGGTATTGTTTCGGGGAGCCGATGGTGGGCAGGACAGTCGGTACTGCGGAAGGGGGTAGATCTAGAGGCAAGTTGAGCACGAGGGTGAGATGGATGACATTGTCTTACTTGAAAAATTCTGGTATGCCTTGATGACGACGTCACGTTTGATCTCGAGCTGTTTTTCATAGGAGAGCATCTGGGATCGAGATGAGCACACGACCGATCGATTAGGGCGGGGACGACCATACTTGGTACTGGCAGCCAGAGCATTGACCAAAGTATTTGCACTGCACTCTGTGCTCGTCTCTCAGATCGGGGTTGGGTGTGACGACAGAGACCAGGTCGGCAAAGGAGTGCAGACGTGCGCTGCGGTACACGCGCACGCGGATGCGTTCGCCGGGGAGTGCAAAGGGTGCGACGATGACCCAGGACGAGCGCGGTGCTGGGCCGAGTGCGAGGGCATCCCCGTTGGAGGAAAGACGATCGACGACGACCTCGACCTCTTCTCGAAAGCAGAATGGCGCATCCCAGTCGACTGCGTCTTGCTCTGCGCGGTGGACGGCGTCGGGGCCGAGGAGTGCGCGAACATCGTGCCAGAGGACGTCGTCGTGCGAGTATGGTTCGATGGCGCGGCGCCGTGGTCTGTTGATGCGGGGTCGCTTCTCTCTCGGTGCAGTCGCGTCGCTGTCGGGGGACGGTCTCAGTCTCGATGTCATGATCGAACGAGTGCACCGCCAGAGTCCCCGGAAGAAGATCATTGTGTGCCGAAACTCGGCAGCAATCGGAGTGTGAATAGGGCGTCTGTCGGACTCTCAATTGGTCGATAGGCGGGTGGCGATGCACCCCTTGCTAACCGGTATGCGTTGACGCTCAGAAGCAAGAAAACGACCGGCGTTTGTAGTGATCCACCAGCTGGCAATGTTGACCTCGACGGGCATATTCCGATTCCTACTATCACTCGTCAGTCGCATTCGTCGGTCCTTTGGACGCGTAGCACTCGCACTTCGAGCTCGGTTTGCTTCACTTTGGAGGTCGATCCTAACATTTGCACGTCGCAGTGGCCTGTCCCCAATCGGATTGCATGCAAACGATGTCCCCGGGGTGGACAACAACCCCATGGGAGGACGTCCGCAAATATCAGGACCTGCAAAAGTGGAGGAAGAGGGCAACGGAACTCTCGCAGCTCTGCCCGTGCGGGGTATCGTTCACTGGCAGAACGAATTAGCAAGATACCAGGCTCTCAGCTCAAGTGACAAGTTCGACTCTAACCCAATCCCTGCGACCCCTGAAAGTGGATCACCGCGCTATGAGCCTAGGAGAGTTGGGTGAGGATACCTGGAATTCCGCGTGTCTCTCCCTTCATTCTGGCCCTCAGACAGAACGTCGAACCTCCTGACATCCCAGCTGGGCAGAAGACACTCTTGTCCGCGTAGGTTCATCTTTTGTACGAGACTCGTCTATCCCTTGACAGCTCTGAACAGGCTACCGTCACTTCCAGATGGATGGGTTCGACATGTTCATCCCGAAGGAAACGTTCTCTTTTATCACGAAGGATTAGTATGTTTCTTTTTCATCCGCATCACATCCCAGTTGTGGACCCTTTCCAAGCGTGTATTCACAGAGAGCGATATCTTTCACTTCGAAAAAGAAATCATGTTTCACGCCACGAGACTCATCCAGAAAGCGACCGAGACCGGCCAAGTTATCCTCGATGAGCTCATAGAAATTGTCCTGAATATGGATGGTAGCCGATGTTGGCATTACTACTTTGTTGACCATAGACACCGCCTTCTCTTCTGGGTTCATCCAGTTAAAGTGCGCGAGGGTCTCGATACCAGCTTGCAAGGGATCAATGGATATAGCCATATCAGTGCGTTCGATGTGCGATTGCGTTCCTTTACTGACATACGATCAGGATATTTGGTTCAGGCCCGGTACTGGTATGCTTCTTCCCGTGGTCTTTCCAGGCATGTCTGCACCCATTGCGTCCTATCCTCACACTGACCCTAATTCAAGTATATCGCATATAACATGGAACCGAGGTCGCATTGTGAATACTACCCGCACAATCGTACCCTTCCAAAAGGTGTCTTTGAAGACCTTAGAGGAATGATCAATTATGCCAAGACTGGTACATACCCTTTGTGAAATGCTCACCTGTTCTTATCGAACCACCAGACATGATGACCGCTGATTCTTCCACGAGCCCGTTCACACAAGACGAACTTGCTACCATCTTGGACCTCGTCAACTCACTCAAGGGTACATTATCCTACCCTTGTTCTTCCTCGTTCTTGCTGACTTTTAGCGAAGATGATGGGAAGATTGCCGATTCCTACAGTATTTGGATCATTGGTGCGACTACACCTCGTTATTGTTATGTCATGAAATGATGCTGATACCCATGAAGCACGACTAATGGCGATTTTCGGTGAGTGCCACTGGACGTGTTTTATCATCTGCTTTCCTGAACAACATGTTAGCCGAGGATCAGTTCCTGAATTTTTGTGGTCAGCCATGGGCACGTTTGAACGCAGATACACCGTTGTTTGGGCCACAGACTTGGCATCGTAGTATCGTGTTCAAATTTGCAAATGGGTTCTTACTTTGGCAACTGAACGAACACGCGGTTCGTTTACAACGGGTCTGGGTTGACGACATTATCATCCAGCCCCGTTGGAAGGATTTCATCAGCAGGCTCACGAACGAGTTAGGCCGGTATACCATCTTTGTGAGTCTTTTTCGCTTCTCGTCCCGGATATATCTTACCGATCGCAGTCTACAGTGATGCTTGCCGTGAATTTTAGCTTCCTCGCTGTTCCCGGTGTTATCCCTGACAGCCCACCTGCAAATTCGATCCAAATTATCATCTATTGTTCAGTGGTTTCAACGGTCGGGTCTATCGTGTTCTCCCTTGCCTTGTTAAATGTGTACAGTGATCCGCGACTTATGGGTGCTAAGCTTGCGGTATGTTCCTATGGCGGATAACATGTCTATTCGTAGTGCTCATATTGACCGTGACAGGCGGAAGTCATGAAGGCGCTTAGTCAAAGGGAATGGGGAATGGCGTGTCTTGCGATCACGCACAGTCTTCCGATTGCCTGCCTCACGTGGTCGTACGTCATTCAACGTATTATCGATGATCTGGTCTACTCATACTTTTTTCTAGAATTGTACTCTTTTTTGCGGCGCTCGCGCTACAGATTTTCCTTCCGAAAGAACTTTCCACTATCGTGACCCTCGGCGTCGAATGTTTCATTCTCGTGATACTTGG
>JBBPNB010000738.1:0-12931 GCA_038090635.1 Rubroboletus satanas | reverse complement strand
TGCTCCTACAGGAGTTCATCAGCTGTGGAAAAGAGTAGTGGAGGAGTGGGGAAAGATTGATGAGGAACAGTGTCAGAAATGGATAGAAAGCATGCCTAGAAGGATTGAAGCAGTTATCAAGGCCAAAGAAGCTCATATCAAGTACTAGATCTCCAGATTTATAGAAAGTCAAAAAACTGTCTGCATGAGTTGTTATGACGCTACCACTTCTCCTAGTGTAGTGCCAGGATTGATAGCTAACAAAGAACGTAGTAGCAGGCACTCTGAAGTAGCCTGAAGACTTATAGAAGTCTTGTTCAAGGGGAACGCCAGAAGATATGTGGTATTCGCGTAGAACTAGCTGGGGAGCTAGGTTCTACACCTGGGTCTTATATACTGGTACAGGTGTGCTACGAGGCCAGAGGATCCCCTAAGGGGAGTAGTCTGGAAACTGGTTGGCACGAGGTAAAGGGGAGGCATACTGGGATAAGAGAGGAACCTGGGTAATGAATAATAGTACCGGTCCTCATGTGGAACATGAGGTGAAACTAGGACCAGCATAATGGTACAACATACAGAGGAAGAACGTAATGAGTCATCAGTCCAAAGCATGGCAGTGCTGGCTACATACGGTAGTTAGGAACGGAAGGATGGTAAGGTGTAAGTTGGAGTGGGAGGAAATGAGAACAGGTAATGATTGTATGGAGATTGTTGGGTTGTAACATGAGTCCTTGTTTTGAAATGGCTGCCATTTCATTGGGTCTTATTCAAACCCCTTGAACCTTATATCCATAGAAAGCCATGAGTCAGTCCTTCATTTCATACACTTATAGTTTTGGGCTAGGATTAGAGGTTATTAGGGATTGTCACATTTAGTGAAAAATAACCAAACATGCAGATAGTTTTTTGAGCCACTGTACTTGTCTGAACTGTTCGGTGGTCCACGGACCACTTATTTGCCCATGGTCCATCTTTTCACTTTACTTTACCATTCTGAGTTTCCTTTTATCACACTTGTTGCACAAGTGTGACATTGGGCAATACCCTTTACCTTTTTACCTTTCCAGTCTACCCTTAGACCTACCCCTTGGCCCAGCCATGGTCTGTATACAAGGGATCTCACATATATAAAGTAGCTCACTCTATACTTATAGTCTTAAGCTAGTTCTACATTTAATGTACATGGTTTCTAGTTGAGTTTGCCAGTTAGTCTCTGCCCGAGCCTAACTGAGATCCACGAGCCCCTATCTTCATGGAGAGTGGGGTAGTGAGACTCCAAGCTCCAGTATCTTAAGGATAGCTGGATAGGAGTGTTCACTTTGAGTAGAGACTTGGTTGCAGCCTCTCCCTGAGTCCACTGTCTTTGTTGCATACCTACCTCCCTCCCCCTCTATGTGTCCTTGGCCTACACTTGAGTGGTAGCTCGCTAGGCTCTGCATTACTAAGGTAATACGAGCTGACTCATTCTGCCTGATGGTGACAGCAGCCCTTTCCTGATTTAACTGGTGTACATAATACTGCCTATCCTTGGCCAGGAGATTAGAGTCTTGGAGGATTTCCTGTAGGTTGGAAATGGTGGACAAAGGTTTGATAACAGTTGTGATGTAGTATAGCTAGTTCTTTTGTTACAACACTACCATTCTCCTAGTCTAAATGCTAAGATAGATAGTCACCTAAGAACATAGCAGCAGGAACTTAGAAGTATCCTGTAGACTTAGAGAGGTCCAGTAGAAGGATATGCCAGAAGATACATAGAACTAGCTGGGGAGCATAGTTCTACAACCAGGGTTTATATAGTAATACAAGTGTGCTACTGTTACAACTACCCTGGGTAGGAGTACACTGTAGCCCTGGTTAAGTCTAGGATCATTTGCTTGGAGGGACTTCCCTGGTGAGAGAGCTTAGAGTCGAAGATAAGCCTTCAAGTCAAAGGATCAATACAACAGAAGGGACTTCTTTAGTCACAGGGTCAAGGGTTCAAAGGTAGCAGCCACTCAGGAGTAGGCTGAAGTCTCATTGGGTCCAGGATATTGCAGTAAGCAGTGTATTATCAGGGGGATCTAGGTTAGAGAATGGAAAGGCAAACTGTGAGTATATAACGAGCCAGGAGTCCTTGATGACAAATAAAAGAGAACACCATAGAAGAAGAAAGAATGCTGACTAATTGGCAAGGGTGATGCATACAAAGAAAAAGAGAGAACAATGAAGAAAGCTGACAAATGAGAAAGGTAACCTATGGAGCTCGAACGGTAGGCTTTAGTTACAATGCTTCAAAAAGAAGGTGAGATACGAAGAGAGAGATAGGATGAAGGAGAATGAATGAATCATAACATCTATGAGGCCCAAAGATCTCCAAAGAGGAATGATCAGGAAACCGGTTGACACAAGAAGAGATAGGGAACATGTGGAGATAAAAGAGATAACAAAGAACATGGTGATGGAAAGGCGATGCTGGTCCTCATGTGGAACACGAGGTGAAACGAGGACTGGTGTGGTGATACAGACTATGGGGGAGGAAACCTTAACTGACAGTCTGAAGCACAGCAGTGCTGGCTGCGAATGGGAACTAGAAATGGGGGGATGGTCATGGTAGCAGGATGTGAGGGGTAGAAGGGAAGGTAAAGGGATAGTAGTTGTATGGCAACTGTTGGGTTGTAATACTGGGTAGCAAAAATGTTGTATCAACCCCAGCCCTTATCAACTGCGGAGCAACTGCCTTGTTTCATCAACTACTTCTTTGCCAAGCGGTACAATCTTCCCCTCACCCAACTCTCTCAACCACACATAGCCTATAACACCAAGGAAACTGAGAATAAGATGGAGCAAATAAAGTTCAAGATGTGCCTTCATATCTGGGTTGATGATGATGATGAAGATCAAGACTTCCTTGTACTCTTGAGTAGTAAACACCAGAATATGATTCTTGGAATATCCTGCCTGGCTGAATGGAATCCCACTATTGACTAGACATCTCGCAAAGTTACATTCTCTGCACCAACCACCCCTCAAACACATAATGGGCTGGAAGCTGATACCTAGATCAGGATGTGGACAATCATCTTGCTAGAGCCCTCATCACCCAGTCTATCAAGCTCCCAGAACATCTCTGAAAGATCATACTATCTACTACCCTGGCTCAAGAAGCTGAAAAAAGACCCACCTTGGTCCTGAAAGTATATCAGCAGTTTATGAATGTCTTCACTGAAGAAGAAAACACTACCTTACCTCCAAAATGACCCTTTGATCACAGAATCTAGCTTCTCCCTAGCTTTGTGCCCAAGAGGGCCTTCATTTACTCTCTCAACCCTGAGGAACTCACCACCTGCCAGAAGGTTGTTAATGAAAACCTTGCCAATAGAAAGATCCAATCATCTAAATCCCTTCAGGTTGCCCCCTTCTTCTTCATTTAGAAGAAGAATGGGAAGCTTCATCCTTGTCAGGACTATTGGTACATATGTACATCAACTCCCACACCATCAAAAACACCTATCCTCTCCCATGAATCAATAATCACCTAGAGTGCCTCAAGGGGTCTACCATCTTCACTAAGCTCGATGTTTGTTGGGGATACAACAATGTATAAATCAATTCTGAGGACCACTGGAAGGCAGCCTTTGTCACATCATTAAGGCTCTATAAACCCACTGTTATATTCTTCAGGTTGTGCAACTCCCTGGCTACCTTTCAGGCCTACATGAACAACACTTTTGCTGACTTCATTGCTGAAAAATGGCTTATCATCTATATGGACAACATTCTGATCCACTTTTCAGATGCTGCCACTTATCATGAATGCACCCTTAAAGTTCTCCAGCATTTTTAGGAACAGCATCTCTATCTTAAATCTGAAAAGTGTCACTTTATGTTACAGTTGGTCAGGAACCCCCTATTCTTTTCTCAGACTTCCCCAGACTGGAGGATCATGTACTTCAGAGGTTCTATTCCCCACTCACTGCCTACTCACTACTTCCTTCATTGCTAGATAGCACCTTTGTTGTGGGAGCAATGCTATAGAGTTGGATGTTGTGAATGACAACCGCTACAGGGACCAGAGACTAACTTGCAGGCTTACACCAAGCCTGGCAAGGGGTGAATGAAAAGAAGCTAATGAATTGCCTTAATATCTAGGAGAAGCTTCGAGGAGCGAAGATCCCGCTGTAGATACAAGTGGACTAAACTAAGGAAAGAGGTGTTAAAGTGGAGCTGTATTTATAGGGTCTGCTTCTTGGACTGTGCCTCCCAATCAGGAAGCTCTGACTCCCATTGTCCACCTCTTTAGTCTATCAGGGATCTCCAATCAGATCCTATTAGTGATCTGCAGAGGAGGCAGTGCTGATGGCAAGCACTGCTGACTTGACTGAGATCAGCGGTCTACTTGGCTGTGTGACCTGCAGCAGCAGTTGTGCTTGATGGCTTGGGGAACATGGCAGTTCCCGATCAGTGAGAGAGAGCGTGCTTGATGCATATATGTTGAGATATGTCTGGATCACATGTGGTTATGTGCCAGAGGTCACTGGTCTTGAGCACCTGTGGTGAGTCACATGATCTTGAAGTCACATGCCACCAGTCAAGCAAAAGGAAGGGCAAAAAGGTGTAAAGAAAGGGAGTTTCATAACAACCTTCAGCAATTCCCTTGATTGGAACATCTTCCTGAAGATTCCTGACCCCTTAGATCTTGTTGATACTGCAAGAAATCAATGATCACCATCATTTCATTTCAGGTCCTTTTCCCCTCTTTATTTGATCTCTTATTTAATTTGTCTGATCACTCAGTCTTCAACAGTTAGACTCTATTCTTAGAACCTTTTAACCCTATTTACTCAGACTTAGTTTCATTTTGGACTCTGTCTCTCATCTGAGTCCTAGTGTCCCTGAATGCCCCTGCCTTACATAAGCTGAGTAGTTAGTATGTATACAGTGGCTCAAAAAACTGTCTGCATGTTTGGTTATTTTTCACTAAATGTGACAATTCCTAATAACCTCTAATCCTAGTCCTAAACTATAAGTGTATGAAATGAAGTACCTACTCATGACTTCCTATGGATACAAGGTTCAAGGGGTTTAAATAAGATTTAATGAAATGGCTGCCATTTCAAAACAAGGACTCATGCGGACAGTTTTTTGACTTTCTATAAATCTGGATATCTAGCACTTGGTATGAGCTCCTTTGGCCTTAATAGCTGCTTCAATCCTTCTAGGCATGCTTTCTATCCATTTCTGACACTGTTCCTCATCAATTCCCTGCTCTCCAAACCACCTTTGGGCTCTCCTAGAGATATGCTTGGAATCATTATCTTGTTGAAAGATAATGTCAGCCCCTAAGATTCCAGATTCCTCCATGCTTTGTAGCAATCCCTGCTCTAGAATGGCCACATACTGTTCAGCATCCATTCTTCCCTCCACTTCACTCAAAACCCCCACTCTATTTCACCCTATGCAGCCCATACCATCAGTGAACCCCCTCCAAACTTGACTGTACCTTTGACCTCTCTAGCAATTAGTCCTTCTCCCTTCTTTCTCCCTACATACTCCTGCCCATCTGACCCAATCCTATTGATCTTGGTCTCATCTGACCATATAACTCTCTTCCAGTCCTCCACAGTCCAATGCTGGTACTTGAGAGCAAATGCTAACCTTCTCTTCTTGTGACCACTGGAAAGCAGAGGCTTCTTCTTCTTTACTACAGCCTTTAAGGAGGCTTTCTTGAGGGTATTTCACACAGTCTGTGGGCAGACAGAAGCATCAATGATGGAATTGATGTATTGAGTGGCATGAACAGCATTCTTGGCCTTGCTAGTAATGATTTTCTAAACAATAGTCCTCTTGTTGGTAGAGGTAAGCTTTGAAGGACAACCACCATGAAGCCTAGCCTTCTCTGGCTGGAGTTTCTGAAGAACCTGGCATACTGTAGACTTTCCTAGGCCCGTCTTAGAAGCAATTTCCCTAGAGAAAACACCAAGGGAGGAGAGAGAGAGAATATTGTTTCTCTGAGAGGTAGAAATGGGTTTCATGGTAATGGTGGAAAATAATCATGGAATGGTGGGGTTTATATAGGTTGTCTGAGTCTCAGTTACATAAAGGTAACATAATAGAACCATTACCAAATGTATGTATGTAATCATATTACAGCATGATAGGGACCACTATATATAATTAAAACTTAAAGTCAAAAAACTGTCCACATGAGTCATTGTTTTGAAATGGCTGCTATTTCATTAAACCTTATTCAAATACCTTGAAGCTTATATCCATAGGAAGCCATGAGTAAGTACTTCATTTCATACACTTATAGTTTGCAGCTAGAATTAGAGGTTATTAGAGATTGTCACATTTAGTGAAAAATAACCAAACATACAGACAGTTTTTTGAGCCACTGTATATACCACCTGCTTCTTTGATGTAAACTCTAATCTTGATCTATGCCGATCTACATAGTACTGTAACTTGTTCCTGCTCAGAAGCTCTGATGTGCTGAGTTCTGATCCACATCACTCTCTTGCTTCTTTCTTTGATCCACTTGCTTAATAGATGTCAGTCTATTGAAGCTCATCAATACTCCTTTAACAGGGGTAGTCTCTGAGGACAGAGGTCCTTGTTGCATATGGTATCAAGTTTGATTTCTGGTTGCAGCAGCAAATAGTAGCCAATCTGATTTCAACTGCTACACAGCATATAGTATCAAGCCTGGTTTCTGCTGCTCATCTGTTCACTCTAGGATAGAGAAATGAGGTGTTACATACTGTACCCATGTAACACTTTGACCTGCCCAAGGTCAAATACCTAGGGCTGGTTGTCTCCCTTGACAATATCAAAATGGACCCAATGAAACTCTCTGCCATTGAGAGCTGGAAACTATCCCAGAATATCTCCACCCTCCATTCCTTTCTGGGCTTCTGCACCTTCTATCAAAAGTTCATTCCAGCCTTCTCCAACATCACATGTCCTGTTCATGACCTTACTAAGAAAGGGGTACTCTGGCAGTGAGGTACAGCCCAGGATCATGCTTTTTGCACCATCAAGAATGTGTTTCACCATCAACCTGTCCTTCGGACCTCTAACTTATTGAAGCCATTCCATGTCATGACCAATGTGTCTCTCACTGCTGCCAGAGGAGTGCTTATGCAGAAGGATTCAAATGGCAATCTTCACTCTTGTTTCTATATTTCGAAGTCATTTGGCCAGGTTAAGCGTAATTATGACATCTATGACTGGGAACTCCTTGCTATAATCCTTGCCTTAGAGGAGTGCTGACACTACCTTTGGGGCACTGGTCTTCCTGTGTCTATCCTTACTGACCACAAGACTCTTTTATACTTCAAGGAACCTTGCAAACTCTCCTGTTGTCACACCTACTGGCAAATGTTCCTCCAGAACTATGACCTCACCTTCATCCACCTCCCTGATTCCCAGATAAGCCCTGCTAACAGTCTCTTCTGCCAGGATGTTGTGGATATTTCCAATGACAACTTCACTCTCCAGCTCCTTTCTGATTCTGTCCTCTCATGTTCCCTTGATCTCACTATTGTTGAGAAGATTACATCCTCTACCAAAAAGGACCCCCTCATCACTAATGCCTTGACTGCCATGTCTCTCAGTACCAGTCTCCTTCCTCAGGCCCACCCTGATGATTGGTCATACAATGGTGTTACAAACCAATGGTCTGGCTCTAATCCCTAACCCTTATCCTACACTCCACAGTTATCGTTTCCCTTTCATTTCTCTTCCTAACCTTGTGGATGGGCATTCCACCCCTACGGACCACTCTTTCCTTTCCTGTGTTGATCTATCTCGATCTCCACAGCATCTTCCTATATAAACCTAACTCTATTCTTATCAGACGGTCAGTTCTTCTTCTTTCCTATTCTTAGGACCGACACTGCCTTCATTCATCTCCACTATGTATAAGCCTTACCATGAGGCTTCCTCATTACCATGCCTGCAGGATACCATGAGGCCATTCTCCCATTTGGGATCCTCTCCTCTTGTAGTATGATCTCCCCTGTATATAAACTCCTCGGCATAGAACTTAGCTCCCCAGCTAATTCTATGCAATATACCTGCTTTCTTGGTGTATTCGTCTCCCTGAGTCTTCGAGTACCTCTTTGTTTACTCGCTGCTACATTCTTGACAGTTATCTATCTTGGCTTATGCCTAGAGAGTGGTAGCATCGTAACAAATGGGACTAGTCTGACCTTCAAGGGTCGCCTTTATATCCTTGACAAATGTCGTGCACTGCTTGTCTTCTCTATCATAAGGTTCCCCATGGTGGCCATGCCAGTACATTTTGCACCCTCTCCCTCCTGTTCTATGACTACTGGTGGCCTGGCATGTCTGTTATGATACTTTTGTTATGACCCTACTGCTCTCCTAGCGTAATGCTAAGGTAGATAGTCTAACAAGTATGTAGCAGCAGGCACTTAGGAGTAGCCTGTCATCTCAGAGAGATCTAGGAGAGGGATATATCATAAGATACATGGTATATTTCATAGAACTGGCTGGAGAGCTAAGTTCTACTTCTGGGGTCTATATACATAGATACAGGATAGTGCTACTGAGCCAGAGGATTCCAAATGGAGAAGGACCTCGAGGGAAAGGGCAGGCATTACATGAGGAATGCATGAGGCAAGGCAGTGTCAGTTCCTAATAAACAGGAATAAAGAAGGAACCAACCATACAGTATAGAAGAAGGTTAAGTTTAATGAAAAGAGGACTGTGCCAATGATGGAGATTAACACAGGAAAGGAAGAGTGGTCCGAAGTAACAGTGTACTCATCCACAGGTTACCAAAGAAGAAGGAGCCAATGAACTATAGTAACACTGAAGGAAGAGTTAGACATTGGGAAGTGGACCATACTAAATATTTGTAACAATGTCCACCTTTGTCTGCAATTATATCACAGGCTGTGCAGTTTGTCAGCAGCATAAGATTAACACTCACCCCACCCAACTGCCCCTGACTCCCTGTGAGAACTGACTATCATTAGTTTGGTTTGTCTGTGTTTGTCCATGCGAGCAAGAGATAAGATGAAATACACATCACTAGGCAGAGTACAACAGGAAATGAGACTGATTTGAGAAGATTTATATGATGGCCTTTGCTCATCTTTGTTTCCATGTGTCCTCTCCTGCCTGTATATGTCCATCATCGGTTCTCATGCCAGTTTTTCACTTATGCTCTGATATATAGTATGCAACCATGTTTTACTCTGTTTAACAGAATCTGCACAACAATGTGCAATTCTGCTCTACTATATAATCCATTTCCTACTGGTTCTGCTCTGTTCTGCAGTGATTTGTCTCTGTAGTCTCTGAGTTCTGCTCTGTTATGCAGTGGTGTGTTTCTAAGGTTAAAAAAACCTGCCAACTTGCCAAAAAGGTCCATAAATGTAGACAAGTGTCAAAGGGTACAAGGGTATGAAAACTTGAATGCATGTATGGAGGTGGGTGATGGGGAGCAAGAGTGGAAGATAGAGTAGCAGGAATATGATATTTTCTGATTGAGGCTGACAAGAATGCAGAGTATGTGAGAGCAATGAGATGGAGCAGCAAGGGAGAGTAGTGACTTTGTGCAATCAGTATATTATTCTGCCAGAGAGGGTCACTTTTGACAACTCTTTCTTTGTTGGCTATACATGTTACGACGCTACCGCTCTCTAGGCGTGAGCCAAGATAGATAACCGTCAAGAATATAGCAGCGAGGTACTCAAAGACTCAGGGAGACAAATACACCAAGAAAGCAGGTATATTGCGTAGAATTAGCTGGGGAGCTAAGTTCTATGCCGGGAGGTTTATATACAGGGGAAGTTGTGCTACAAGAGAAGAGGATCCCATAAGGGGAATGGCCTCATGGTATCCTGCAGGTATAGCAACACGGAGGCCTCATGGTGAGGTTATGCATATCGGAGATTAACAAGGCAGTGTCGGTCCTAAGAATAGGAAATGAAGAAGGACCGACCATCTGGAAAGAATAGAGTTAGGTTTACACTGGAATATACTGGAGAGATCTAAAGAGATCATCCAGGAAAGGAAAAGGTGGTCCATAGGAGCGGAACGCTCGTCCACAACATTGGGGAAGAGAATGAAAATAAAACGGTAACCGTGGAGTGTAGGATAAGGGTTCTGAAACAGAGCCAGACCATTGGTTTGTAACAATAGCCCCGTTTTAAGGTGGAAGACACCGTACTCCTGAGACTTCAGCTAGAAATCTCCATTGTAGGCATCAGGGTCAGAGTCGGGGTCGTCTTGGAAAGGACAACTGGAGGCGAGATGTCCCAGCTGCTGACAGAGAGAACAGCGATGACGAGGGCAGTCATACTGTGGGTGTCTGGGGGCGGCTTTGTGACAGTAGGGGCAATGGTAGGAGGGACAGTGGGGACGAAGATGTCCCTGGACTCCGCAATTGTAACAATGGATAGGGCGCTGTACGGATGGGCCCAGGGGAAGGACGAAGGGGTTGGATACTGACCCCGAGGGTTGTTCTAGTGGGAAGGGAGGGGATTGGGAAGAGGTCGCTGCCGGTTCAGTGGTCTTGGACGTAGAGACTTTCTGTGGAGGAGAGGATACCGGGGGTGGGTCAGCGTCAGATGCGGCAGAGTTCTTGTATGGTGGTGGGGAGGGTACGATAGCTGGTTGGGGAACATGACGATAGTAGGAATCCCGTTCCGAGGGAGAGAGGGTTTTGAGGAGGGGTTCGAGAATAACCTGGACGTGAGCTGGGTTAAGCTCGTCCACCACTTTGCCAAGACCTTCATGGTAGAAGAGGTCGAGGGTTTGCTGATGCGCTTCCGAGATGGACTGAGCGAGCGCGGCCGCGTACATAGTGGGTTGCCTGACCGGGGCGAGATTCTCTTGGACTTGGCGGAGGATGGTGTGGGTGCGATAGAGTTGTCCCAACTCAAGGAGGGTGGTGCTGCAGTTACGGGAGATAGTGGCATCAAGAATACGAACAAGGGTGGGGTCGTCGAGGAGGGAAGCATATAGGGTCCTACGTTGAGCAGGAGGGAGGCGGTTGGAGTGGAGAGGGAAGCAACGTTTGGTGGGAGAGGAGGAACAAATTGGCGGCATGAGGAGATGGCCCAAACTAAAGGTGATGGGCTGCCTTATATTCGTCTAGGAGGTCAGTGGCGTTTTCTAAACTTAGTTCACCTTCCCAGGTTGCTTCTGATAACGGGTATCCTTTCCATGCCACGAGGTAGCGGCGACGACGGGCAGTGCCCTTGTGTTTGATGATGTGACTGACTTTGTATTCTTCTTCGGTGCCAGTAAGCTCCGGTGGAGGTCGGGGGAAGTTAGGGCCGTGTTTGTCGATTTCAGTGAATGGGGTTAAGAGGGACGCATGGAAAACCGGATGTATTTTCCAGGAGGATGGAAGGTTCAGCTCATACGCCACAGCAGAGATGACCTTGCTGATGGAAAAGGGGCCATGATGTTTAGGGGAGAGTTTTCGGTTTGACGCAATTGGGAGTGTTACAACCCAACGTTCACCGTATGATTACTACCCATTTTCATTCCCTCCTACTCCTAACCTCATCTTACCACCTTTCCGTTCTCCGTTATCGTAAGCAGCCAACGTTCCAACGTTTCGGACTGATGACATGCTTCCTATTGCCTCCATTTGATGTACCATTACCCCGGTCCCCGTTTCACCTCCCGTTCTACACGAGGACCGGTACCTTTACTCTTTATCCAGATTTCTTCGCTATCGCAGTATGCCTCACCCTTACCTTGTGCCAACCAGTTTCCAGACGAGTCCCCTTATAGGGAGCTCTGGCCTCGTAGCACGCTTGTACTCGTATATAGGAATCCCGTCATAGAACCTAGCACCCCAGCTAGTTCTACGTGAATACCACGTATCTCCTGGCGTTCCCCCTTTCCTAAGATCTCTCTAAGACATTAGGCTACTTCTGAGTGCCTACTGCTAGGTCTTGTCGCACTATCACCTCTTGGTACTACCAGGAGAACTGGTAGCGTCGTAACAAAAGAACTAGCTACTTTTAAAAAACGCAACCCTACTACGCCGTTGCCCACCATTTCCAACCTACAGGAAATCCTTCAGGACCCTAATCTCTCGGCTGAGGATAGACAGTACTACCTACACCAGTTAAACCAAGAAAGGGTCGCTGCCACCATCAGGCAGAACGAAGCATCCCGATCCCGTCGCTCCCAAGTCATCGCCCTGCTGTCCGATTCTTCTGACAAACACTTCGTCTCCCCTTCCCCCACCCCAACTAGGCAACCAGGTCCCTCGTCCACCTTTAACCCCACTCGATCCATTAGACCTCCATCTCCCTCTCAACCCGACGTTCACCTACCCAGACCTGACTCAGACAACGACTACGACTCAGACACTTCTGACGATATGGGAAAAGAAGCGCTTCCCAAGGATTTTTCTGGAAAAATCGAAGATGCCAACTGGTGGCTCAAGGCAATGAAGGCCTACAACCAGATCAAATTGGCTAAGCTGACCCCAGGAGAGGTGGTCACTATTGCCCTTGCTAGGATGAGCGAGGGACAGGGGAAAATCTTCGCCGAAGGATACTACAACAAACTTGCCGAAGATGCGGCCACCTACCAGAAGTGGGAGACCTTTGAAAATGAATTTATCGCCACTTTCTCCTCCAAAGACGAAGCAAAGGATGCTCGTCGACGCCTGAAAGCAATCAAGATGGGAACAATCTCTCCCGAAGCCCTAAAGAACTACAACATCAAATTCTCTCTCCTATCCGGGCTCTCCGGGATCAACCAAACCGCTGTCCTCTGTGACTACTACGTAGCCGGACTTCCCTACGAGCTCGCCTCGCACCTCGCAGTCGGAACCACGCCAACCACCCTCCAGGGATGGCAGACGGCGGCATCCAATCAAGTACAAAACTACGAAATGCTTCGTGATCTCAAGAAGGGGTCGTACCACACCCCTCGAAGGGATCCAAATGCTATGGATGTCGACCGAATC
>JBBPNB010000737.1:0-12945 GCA_038090635.1 Rubroboletus satanas | reverse complement strand
TGTTGAGTGGGGGGGAGAAGCAGCGGGTACGTCGTCTGGTCCCCGCATGGCCATGGCGCATGTCCGTCCTCGTTCCGGTTTTCTGACTGCGACTTGGTACCCTAGATGGCGCTCTCACGCGTATTTTATCATCGACCCAAGTTTGCCATCTTGGATGGTACGTGCCTTTGACAGTGTTCTTTTACCGCTCTCATCACGTCTGGGACAGAATGTACCAGTGCTGTATCAAGCGACGTCGAAGGTCAAATGTACGAACACGCCAAGTCGCTCGGTATCTCACTGATCACGATCTCACTGAGGTACGTCGGATACCTCTTCTATCGTTGGTCTTCTCATTCCTGAGCGTACGACCCGCCGACGTTTAGACCCTCTCTGACGAAATATCATACGCACTTGCTCACCCTGATCGGGGACGGCACAGGACGATGGACGTTCACACCTATCGCCACCTCCCCCCCAAAGCTCGCTGCAGACGCCAACGCCGACACCGCTGCATCGTCACACCCAGATGCATCCACGTGTCCGACGACCCCTGGTGGTGGACCTGCGGCTGGCGATCTCATCCGCGTGTTGGAAGAGATTCGGACGTTGGAGGGACGATTGGAAGAAGCCAAGGTGTGGGAGGCGAGGGTGAGGGAGTTGGAAGAGGCGCTGCAGGTTCGGAAGGAAGCGGAGGAGATCCAAGTGCTGGGACGGTAGATGCTGGTGATTGGAATGCCGCTGCCACAGGATGTTTTACAATCTTATTGTTGCAGAGGGATGGGGACTTGGACGAGTGACGCTGGTCGGTCGGCCTTGATTAACGTGACAGCGTGCTAGTTGATGTGCATGAGCATGCGTCGACGCTGCCCATTGAGCAGATGTCTAGAATTATAGAACCGAGTTTACTTGTATTGCAATAGCAAAGCGATCTCGGAAATGACAACTTTGAGAATATACATGTCATGGCTCCCGTGTGTCCGGCACTCGCAGCTCCTACTTACACATAACCCACATCTCGACGCCGATCGTTCGTCACCACCCAGATCTCACACGGATCCTAGTGTGCAATGCTCATCAAGCTTCCAATAAACGTCAAGATCTGAGGAAAGGGGGAGAGGAGAATCAGACATTCAAGGCCGAAGAAAAAAGAGGAAGAAAACGTACCAAGCGTGGCCGAACGTCCACAATATCTTCAGGTACGAGGAAAATCAACGCATTCATCTTTCTCGCGATCGAAATCCCCAGTTTAGCTTTTTGTATCGTCAGCAAAAAAACAGCCTAAATCTGGGGGGCCAACCCACCATTCTGTCGCCGATCTTCATAGTTTCCACTCTCATGCACGTTGATGATGAGCGCAGGATCGACGATCCCTGGTCGAAGGGCCTCGAGGAGATCGAGGATGAAGATACCGGTCGTGATGGAGGGGTCTTTGAATGATCGGATCGTTCGCGCACCCTGTTTTGCTTTTTGGACGGTCGAGTTGGCCCATTTGAGAATCTCTTGATCGGTGATGGGGCGACCGGACCCGGAGAGAGCCATGAGTGTCTTGGTGATGTTCAGCCTACAAAAACAAACCGGGGTATCAAAAAACCGGCGCTGAAAAAGAGAGATCGACGAACCGCATGAGTTGCCAAACGAGACCGAGCACGAGCGTCCTGCTCCCATCGACGATATCAGCGCCTTGAATTCCCACCAAATGCATCCCGTTCTTTTTCCCAAGTTCGACTGCGTAATTCGTGTTCTCGACCTGCTTGAACCGGGACAGCGTACTTTGATTCGGCGTGATCCCAATGTCCTCTGGTTCCTCGCCATCGAACGACGCCCGAGGTGTCTGCGCGTCTCCCTTGGGTTTCGAGACGCGTCGCCAGATGACCGAACCAGGAAAGATCTTGTCGAACGCTTGGAGGATGATCAACCCGTCTTTGAGGTTCTCGAATAGGTTGAACACGCCTGGTTCGACGCCGAGCGAGTTCAACCAGAGCGTGAAGACGCGCGCTTCACGTTCGCCTTCGGCGTCGAAATCTTCGACTGCGCCATAGTCTTTGGCTTCTTGTTCGTCGAGGGGCGCGCCCCCGGGCCAGGTGTTGAAGAGGTTGGCGACGAACGCGAGGTTAAGGCGGGGGTTTCCGGCGACGAGGGAGGAGGGGGTCAAGTATTTGCGACAGCCGATGGCGGCGGCGTTTTGAAGGACTTGTTCGGCACGTTGACGGAGATCTCTTGTTTGGAGAGGAGCACGGGAGCACTCGTCTGGTTTGAGTTGGTTGAGAAGGACGGTGTAGTTTTCGCCATCGGAAACGTCGCGGCTAAAGTTGTTTACTCTGGGAGGTTATTGTCAGGGTCGAGTAAGGGTCGGTGCAAGAGTGACGTTACCTTCTCTTCCAGCCTGCAGCCTTCAAGTGGTAGTTGAACCATCGCAGCAGAATTTGGTCAGGAGTTAAACGAAGGAGATCGTCAACCGTCTCTCCTTCCTCACAGAGCCGATACAGTTCTGGATGAAGTTTGATATCGACCTGGGCAAGGAGACCTCTACGGATGATCTGCCAGATGAGTCCGAGGATGAGATGTTCTCTGCCCTCGGACATATCTGATGATCCGATGTTGACGACGGAGCAGCCGATACCCTTGGCAGAGGTGATGACGATATTATTGTTTTCTGTGATCTGGAAAGCATTCAAGGGTTTACGAGCGGTAGGGGTGTTGAGAACACGGGTGTCGATCGTGTCTGGCACGGAATCATTGATGAGTTTACAGAGGATCAAGCCGTCACGACACTCGTCAAAGAGTTGCATCGTGTCTGTGGGGATAGGGAAACGAGTGCCAACATCGGGGTCATTCTCGATGACCTGTCGTCTGTGTGAGGAGGTGGATGAGAGTGATAGAAGGAGACGGGTGCGTACGCCGTTGATGTGGTTCGTAAACTCCTTTCGCTCATCCTCGTTGATGGTGTGGCTCACGTTGGCATTTGAGCCTTTGACAGTGACTTTTCCAGCCCTGGTAGGCAAGACGGAGGCTTTGGTCTGTGTTCTTAGCTTGACGTTGAGCTAAGAGGGAGAGGATGAGAAAGTGGCGGGTATGAGATGACATCATGAGCGCGGACGCACCTCGACCCAGTCTTCGAGCTCGACTTTTCCACTGGCATCGACGGATACGCCCTTGAGGGTTTCACGGGCCTGGTCGTAAGACTCGCCGCTGCTTTGCAAGGCTTGCAGAACAGCGCCTTTGTCTACGCGTCCAGGCGTGTCGGTCGAGATCGCACTGGTAATGTTGTATCATTGGACTGCCGATCTGAGATGGGATGAACCCACTTGAAGCGATTGACGAGATCAAACATCTCATCTTTAGTGACTTCTGAATACTTTTTCTGTAGTCGGAGCACTTCCATGGGGGACGAGGGTGGCGTGGACGAAACGAGTCTGGGCGGTGTCGATGGACGAGCTGGTAGAGTTGTTTTGGATTGCCACCTCGGCGGCGGACTGCGTGCTGCCGCTGGCATCGCCGTCAATCAAAATTTGGTAGGCGCCGACCGATGTGCGCTTACAGTCTCGGTGGGCATCTCTTATTGCTCGACGAGCTCGTACTTATATATCGCGGAACACTGCGCAACGCAGCAGCCAGGGGTATTGCAATGCAGTCTACTAGTCAGCAGTCAAGACTGCGGATCTCCCGTATCCATCCGTCCTCGTATTGGTCTTTGGGCAACGGGTAACGCAGGGCCCTGTGACTATCCCGAGCCCAGGCTGAAAACTGATCCGAGCCTGGGGCTGGGTTTGCCAGTGAATCGTTATATTAATATCAGAGGCAAACGTAAACGCCCTAGGATGGGACAACTTGCACCAAGTCTTTAAAGGATCCAATACATAGATCGTACACCACACCCGAACATTCAGAGACCTACATGGATGAACGGAAGCCACTCGACGAATGACGCTCCGCTATCTTGAAGACGTCCAACAGCATCATGCACCGCTCGTGCAGCCCCCCGAGAATCCGGCGTTGCTCCGTTCCGAACCAGTTGCTCATACACGTCCTTTGCCACATGAGGCGCAAGCCTATCGCTGATCGACCACATCGTACCAACGACGCCGCCATATCCCGCAAATAGCATCCCCGCAGCAATATGGATCGCCTCATCGGAGAGAACCTTGTCACCCGTTGCCGTCTGACATGCGGAGAGAAAGGCGAGCCCACCACGGGGACGTGACAACGCGATCATGTCCGACAGTTTTAAGCGGCGCTGATCGGCGAGACACAGTCCACTGTCTGTCGGATTTGCATCATCTTGGACTCCGTGGCATGCAAAATGGACCCAGTCTGCTTCCTTCATCAGGGAAAGTACTTCGACAACCGTTCCGACAGAGGACTCCAGGAGGGTGGTTCGTGCCGAAGGAGAGTTCTGTATTACCCCCCTGATGTATTGCAACTCGGTGTTCACACCTGGAAGTGGGGATAGGCCGTCTGAGGCTGGCTGACGGACGGTGAGGAGGCGGAGGTCGTTGCTAGATGCGACATCGGGTTTGGCTGACAGCGCAAGAATACTGAGAGTAGGGACGTATGACGAGACGACGAAATCGGACACTTTGTGCCCAGGTTGTGAATACTTGGTTCCATAAAGACCGGCCGCATGGATAGGAAGAAACGCGAAAGCCCCAGTCGGACACCAAAAAATGCGTGATAGGTCCCCAGGAGTTTGTCCAGGGATGTAGATGACCGAATCAGCCACGAATTCAAGTAATATGGCATCACGTACCGAGAGGTCCAGGGCATCCAGGACTGGTTTCACGATGCCGGTCCACAAGATGGATAAGACGGACTCCCAGCTGACGTCCCTCCGTTCCTCACGTTGACCCTCCCTTTCGTCACAGGGTATGTCACGAGCGTAGCCAAGTAACCGCTTCAGCGCATGATGAAGACCGTTGGATCGCCCGAGAGTAAAATTGGGAAACGGGACATGAATTACATGATCCACGTCGGCGACAACAATCAACGCGTCGCAGCGGCGCTCTGCAGCATTGAGGATGACTACCGGTCCGGAGTGTGCAGAAGCGCGGAGCTGAGAGAACTCTTTGTGGAAGAGGAATCGCTCAAAACCAGGCAACGTCCGGATCTCCTGTAGCAGTTCATCTCGCTCGATCGCGAGCGTACGGTGCCTGTCAGCTTCTTGTTCCAAAGACTCTGTCGCATGATGATCTGCACTTTGGGACTGCTCCGACACTGAAGACAAGAACTTTTCGCGAGTGGCACCAGCATGCTCTAACGCGGCTGACAGTTCCCGAAGTCTGCGAGCATAGTCTGGACGGACGGACGACAGTTCTTCATAAGAGCTGCGAAGCTGAAACAGTTCCCCCCAAACGATCGAGCGACCTTGTTCGAGCCACTCCACAGCAGTTTCCGGGTGTCCCGAATCGAGAGCTGCTGCTGCTGCTTCCCGCACCACACCAGCAGCTCCCATGAGTTCACGGTAGCGGCGTGTAAGGGAGAGGCCGATCCATGCGAGTTCAGGAAGAAGACCAATGGCAAAAGAAAATGCCTGAAGGAGAGTGTGATGCCCTAACGTGCGAGCGCATGAAATCCATTCCTGCGATGCAAGAAATCGAGTGGTACTGGGGCCTGTGGAGGCACAAGCAGCATGCGAATACAGTGAAATTGCTTGCTCGAGGTCACTGGGCTCCCCGAGGCGCTCGAAACGAGCCCTGAAGGAGTTGCCGAGGTAGTTCAGAAAGAGAGGTTTGTCCGGGTGACTATCAGGAGTGAGGTCAACAGCATCCCTGAACTTCAAAATCGCCTGCTCAAGGTCACTCAACTCCCCGAGGTGCTCGAAACGTGTGAGGAAGGAGCGGGCAAGGTGGCTCAAATACCCAGGTTTGTTGGGGTGACTATCAGGAACAAGGCCAACGGCATCCCTGTACTTCAACACTGCTTGTTCGAGGTCCCTCAACCTCCCGAGGTGCTGAAAACGGGCTTCGAAGGCAACACCGAAGTTGCTCAGATAGCCAGGTTTGTTGGGGTGACCATCGGGGGTGAGGTCAGCAGCATCTCTGTACCTCGACATTGCTTGCTCGAGGTCACCCAGCTCCCCGAGGTGCTGAAAACGAGCTCCGAAGGTATTCCCGAGGTTGCTCAGATAGTGAGGTTTGTCGGGGTGACCCTCAGGAATGAGGTCAACAGCATCCCCTTGCCTCGAAATTGCTTGCTTGAGGTCACTGAACTCCCGGAGGCGCTCGAAACGAGTGAGGAAAGAGACGACGAGGTTGTTCAGACGGCCAGGTTTGTCAGGGTGACCATCAGGTGTGAGGTCAACAGCATCCCTGTACCTTGAAATCGCCTGCTCGAGGCTACTGAGCTCCCCTAGACGTTTAAAACGACTGAGGAGGGTGTTGGCAAGGCCACTGAGATGGCCAGGTTTGTCAGGGTGACCATCAGGAGTGAGGTCAACAGCATCCCTGTGCCTCCAGACTGCCTGTTCAAGGTCTCTCAGCTCCCCGAGATGCTGAAAACGCGCCGTGAAGGAGTTGCCAAGATTGCTCAGATACCCAGGTTTATCAGGGTGACCATCAGGGGTGAGGTCAATGGCATCCCCTTGGCTTGACATTGCTTGCTCGAGGTCACTGAGCTCCCCGAGGTGCTTGAAACGAGCCATGAAGGAGTTGCCAAGATTGTTCAGATAGCCAGGCTTTTCGGGGTGACCATCAGGAGTAAGGTGAATAGCATCCCTATTCCTTGAAATTGCATGATCAAGGTCATTCAGCTGCCCGAGGCGCTCGAAACGAGCCATGAGGGAGTTGGCAAGGCTGCTCAAACGGTTAGGTTTCTTGGGGTGACCATCAAGGGTGAGATCAACAGCATCCCCTTGCCTTGAAATGGCTTCCTCGAGGTCCGTCAACTCCCCAAGGCGCTCGAAACGAGTGAATATGGAGCTGCCGAAGCTGTTCAGACGGCCAATTTTGTCAGGATGACCATCAGGTGTGAGGTCCACAGCATCCCTGTACCTCGAAATCGCCTGCTCGAGGCTACTGAGCTCCCCTAGGCGCTCAAAACGACTGAGGAAGCATTTAGCGAGGCTGCTCAGATAGATAAGTTTGTGAGGGTGACCATCAGGAGTGAGGTCAACAGCATCCCTGCGCCTGAACATTGCTTGCTCGAGGTCGCTCAACTCCCCGAGGCGCTCGAAACGAGTGAGCAAGGAGCTCCCAAGGTTGCTCAAACGACCAGGTTTGTCGGGGTGACCATCAGGGGTGAGGTCAACAGCATCCGTGTGCTTAAATATTGCTTGCTCAAGGTCACTCAGCTCTCCAAGGCGTTCGAAACGACTGAGGAGGGTGCTGCCAAGGTTACCGAGATATCCGGGTTTATCAGGCTGACCATCGGGAATGAGGTCAACAGCATCCCGTTGTGTTGAAATCGCTTGCTCGAGGTCGCTCAACTCCCCGAGGCGCTCGAAACGAGTGAGAAGAGAGGTGCCGAGATTGTCCAGATAAACAGGTTTGTCGGGGTGACCATCAGGGGTGAGGTCAACAGCATCTCTGTACTTCGGGATCGCTTGCTCGAGGTCGCTCAACTCCCCGAGGCGCTCGAAACGAGTGAGGAAGGTGTTGGCGAGCTTGTTCAGATAAATAGGTTTGCCGGGGTGACCATCAGGAGTGAGGTCAACAGCATCCCTGTGCCCGGACATTGCTTGCTCGAGGTTACTCAGCTCCCCGAGGCGATCGAAACGGGTGAGGAAGGAACTCGCAAGGTTGCCCAAACGGCCAGGTTTGTTGGGGTGACCATCAGGGGTGAGGTCAACAGCACCCTTGTTCCTTGAAATTGCGTGATCGAGGTCACTCAGCTCCCCAAGGCGCTCGAAACGAGTCCTGAAGGAGCTGGCAAGGTTGCTCAAACGGCCAGGTTTGCTGGGATGACCATCAGGGGTGAGGTCAACCGCATCCCTGTGCTTCGAAATTGCTTGCTCGAGGTCACTCAACTCCCCGAGGCGCTTGAAACGAGTCTTGAAGGAGTTGGCAAGGTTGCCCAAATGATAAGGTTTGTTGAGGTGACCATCAGGGGTGAGGTCGACGGCATTCCGGTGATTCGACATCGCTTGGTCGAGGTCACCCAACTCCCCAAGGTGGTCGAAACGAGTGAGGAAGGAGTTACCGAGGTTGCTCAAACGGCCAGGTTTGTCAGGGTGACCATCTGGAGTGAGGTGAATAGCCTCCCCGAATGTCAAAATAGCTTCCATCAGGTCACTCGAATCCCCGAGGTACTCGAAACGACTGAAAAAAGAGCTGGCCAGATTATTCAGATAGACGGGTTTGTTGGGGAAACTATCAGGGGTGAGGTCAACAGCATCCCTGTACCTCGGGATCGCTTGCGCGAGGTCACCCGACTCCCCGAGGTGCTCGAAACGAGTGATGAAGGAGTTTCCGAGGTTATTTAGATACCCAGCCTTGCCGGGGTGACCATCAGGGGTGAGGTCAACAGCATCCTTGTGCCTCGACATCGCTTGCTCGAGGTCGCCCAGCTCCCCGAGGTGCTCGAAACGATCTCTGAAGGCGTTACCAAGGTTGTTCAAATCGCCAGGTTTGTCGGGGTGACCATCGGGGGTGAGGTCAACAACATCCCTGAACCTCGAAATTGCTTGCTCGAGGTCACCCAGCTCCCCGAGGTGACGAAATCGATACGATAACGCCACACCGAGATTTACTAGCCCTGCAAGATACCGGTCCGAGTCTGAAGTCGATGAAACAGATGCCTCCAAAAGTGAGATTGCCTGCTGGAGGTCGACTAAATCCCCGAATCGTTCGAAGCGGCGTAACAACTCGTCACTTGATATCCATGGATCCTCGTCTGTTAAGCCTGACACTTAGTCGCAAACTGTGCAAAGAAATGGATTTCGTACCCTCAACAACTGTTTCCTGGTTCTCGTCTGCGTGCATTGCAGAGCCTGAGGATGAGGGCACATGTTGTGGCTGATCCCCAGTCCCGGGTGTTTCCTCGTTTCCTTGGTTCTGCTGCTCACATTCGGAGTGGGGATCAGAGGAGCCGGGAGCTTGTACGTTGTGCTGCAGGATGGGTCAGTTGGTAAACTAGAAGAAAGGGATGAAAGCCTACAGTCGGATTACTGCATTCTGGTTGTGGGAGTCGTTGTTTGCTTGAACCGCCGGTCATATTATCATTTGGAAGGGGAGACGGGGGTGGAGGGAGGGGCGTACCTCAAGTACCAAGTTTAAGTGCATGCTCGAGGGCAGTGTTATTGGCTGTATCAGTGCAAAATTAGATGTGTGGGTCTCACTCTCTTGCTATGCACTTGTTTCGGATGATCAACCTCACAGCCCGCTCGTATGCAACACGACCTCCCACCCATAACAGCCCCTCCGTATTCAAACGGACCTTCCGTCTACTCTACTGGCTACCCCTCGGTATGGCCTTTACCCACTATTGCTACACCATAAAGACCGTTCGAGGGCGAAGCATGCAGGTCCGTGATGCATTCCACTCGTCCAAAAATCCCTGCCCAGTTCACCCTCTGCATCCTCCTCGTTCCCCGTTAGCCAGCCTACACTCAATCCAGACACGTCCCGGTGGGACGACATCGTCGTCTTTGACCGCTTCCGCACTCATTCGAGGAGGTCCATCGCAAAAGGTGACATCGTCTCGCTCAGGTATGCTACTCGTGCGCGCTTTCATGCATGTATTGCTCACGTCCTTCCAGGGATCCCGTCGACAGTCGGAAAATGATCGTCAAGCGGGTCGTCGCCGTCGCAGACGACGTCGTCCAAACGCTCCCGCCGTATCCTGACACTGAGGTGCTCGTCCCAGAGGGCCATATATGGGTCGAGGGCGACGAGCCCTTCCGTACCTTGGACAGCAACACGTTTGGTCCGGTGCGTCGGCGTCATCTCTCCTGTCTCATTCGCGCCTCTCTGTAACTTTGGAAAAACGGTATAGGTGCCTCTGGGCTTGGTGGATGCAAAACTGAGTTATATCATCTGGCCCCTTCATCGGGCTGGTCCGTTAAAGTCTCCAGAAAGGCCCATCTCGAAAATAGGTGTCCCACGAGATTCTCAATGGCGTGACGCACTGGCAGCGTTCGAGCGAGAGCGCAAAAGGCAGGCACGTGTCACGGCAGCATCCGCCGAGAACGACGAAGCTGCTGTTTCTTGACTATGTATGTGAAACTACGTTCGTGAACGTTGTGTCTGACTGGCTAATAGATATAGGTGACTTTCAATTCTCTGGAATACTTGTGTAGCATAATCTCTGTCCTTTCATTGTGTAGTGCTCCTTCGGGAAATTTATGACTCTTCACCAGAATCCCGTCCACTTGTCGTCGCACTGGGCTGGATACCCAAAATCCTGTCAGCCTCAGGTGAGCCAGCAGGAGGTATGTCTTTTCGAAGCGAGACAGCAACCGGCGAGACGCCTTCGTTGTAAGCCAGTGCAAAGATAACATCCATATCTATCACCGCAGACACGCGTCAGAAAGCGGGACAATACCAATGTCGTGTAGAGCACGCGGACGCACCCTCGAGCGAGCGACCAGCGGTCTCGGGGAAAAACAGGTACACAATGGGTATGATGAAGGCGTTCAGGGCGGCGAAAACTGGAACGGGGGATGAAACCCATTACGCACACACGCATGGATGAACCATGGGAAGCGTACCGATATACGTCCTCCACGAGATGTCATTGAAAGAAGGCCCCGTGACCATAACTACCATGAAATTGAAGATCCAGTTCGACGCTAAACGTATCCATCACTCCAGTGCGACAGTCCTGAAAGCTAACGGACGCACCCGTGCTAAGTGCGTTGGCCGGCGCACGGATTCTCAGGCCCACAATTTCAGCAGGCTGTCAACACCAACCATCGACTTCTGTGAATTCCAAACTTGCGAGTGGAAAAGGTCGACGCACATATAACCACGTCATGCCCAGCCAGCCAACAGCAAAGAAGGAGTTGAAGACAAACAGCAACACGGAACTAACGACTTGTGTCGCATTACCTTTGACACTCCCGAGCACCGCGAGGAGCACCATTGTCAGACATTGTCCCACCGCGCCGAAGAGCATTAGCTTTCGTCGACCGACACGATCGATCAGGAAAATCGCAATAAGAGAAGCAAGGAAATATTCTGTGCCATTCGCAGCGGCGATAATACGGGACGTGACATCGGAAAGGCCGAGACGTTGGAACAACAATGTCTAAACAAGAACAACGGTCAAGGCATGAACTGAAAACAACAAGATAACAAACGGACGGCGTAGCTGTCAAGAAGTCTGTGAGCCAAGGACGAGAGGATGAAAGTACTTCAAACCCACTAGGTGATCAAGTTGATTCCCGTAATCTGCTGGAAACATTGGTTGATGACGCCCAGAGAAGCCCGTCTAAAGTTCTGACTACGGCCACCGGTGAAGAGCTCGCTTAGCTGCGAGCGCGAGCCCTTAGCTTCGCTATTAGCATAAAGGTGTCGAGGTCCCTCTTCGATTTCTACAGCTTCGCGGATGGCATGATACGTCCTTTGGACCTCTGGGTCACTGAACGGTTTATCCTCTAACGCTGAAATGACAGCTGCGGCTTCGGCGTTGCGTCCATGTTTCACGAGCCTTGTTGCACCGGTTGAGTACTAGCCACAAACGCTGTCGAAGCACTTACCATCTCGGCGATTCTGGGAGCTGGAAGCTGGTTACCTCTGAATATCGACAGGATCAGAACACATACGAAACCAATCCCAAAGATCATGACGAGGGCGAGAACGATCTGGAGTGCAATAGGGACCCGCCACTGGGCAGAGGATCCAGATGCCCAGTACCTACAAACTGTGAATCACGGCACTCCTCCGAGGAATGGGACATACAACGCAAAGTCAACCCACTGCATAAATGGATTGTTTAGCTTCTCGCAAAACCGGCAAATAACGACCATCGCTCACATAACTGTACCCAATAAAATCAGAGATCAGCCAGAGAGTACTCCGAGGAAACGCTACGCACGATATCATGATACCAAACGTGATGAGACTGCCTTCGATCATGATCAAGCTGCCTCTCTTGGAAGCAGGTGAACATTCCGCATGATAACTGGGAACAGTCGACGTCTATACGCAGTCAGCACGCGTGCGCGATGATTCGAAGGATGCTCACGCACGTTGAGTCCATTTCCAAGACCAGTGATGATGCGCGCGACGACGAGCTGAGCGTAGCTATACGATGTCGTTTGTAGGATGGCACCGACGATCATGATACATCCTCCAACGACGATCGTCTTTCGACGACCCAGCCGATCACCGAGCCATAGGTTAGACAGAGCACCAATCAAACACCCGATTTCCTGGAGGGGCCACCGCAGCGTGAGTGTGGTGCGCTGCAAGCGAATATCGAGATATGTACATAGATGGCAACCACAAAACTTTGCAGCGTCGCGTGATTAGGATGGCTCGTATCCACTACCACCTGGGGGAAGACCTTTTCAAACTACCTTATACGTCAGCCCGATACGAAGCGAAGCGAAACTTTGGGGCGAACCTGGCCCGCCGTCAACAATGCCGACATAACGCCTTGATCGTATCTGCAGGTATCCATCGGATAAGCTCCACATTTCTAATCAGAGGCATACCCAAAGAGCGTAAACCCAGTCCCTGCGACACACGCCAATGACGCCGTTAATGTCCTGCCTCGTAAAGACAGAGCATGCTTCTCGACATCTTCTTTGCGAAGTCTAGGATCCGATCCTCCACCCTCCATCCGTGTCTTTTCATTTGCAGTTGGATCCAGGTTTAAAGCAGCCATGCGCCAAGCAGCTTACTCAGAGAGTGTGCAGAAAGAATGGGGCCGTTTTCTCGCAACCTGCCGTGATTCCAACGTCGTTTCTAGATATAGTGTGTATCAAATCCTCGGTAGAACCCGTTTAACGGGTTCAAGAAGAAGCCAAGTTGCAGCAGGTGCATGTCACCTGATGATCGGGTACGGACATTCTCTGGGGAGTGG
>JBBPNB010000736.1:0-12954 GCA_038090635.1 Rubroboletus satanas | reverse complement strand
GTCGCCTTCCCGTTCCAAAGAAAGGCGGCTGAAAGCGCCGAAGGTGGTCAGCGGATTCCGGAAGCAAGTCTACGTACATCACGTGATAACTGACCATGGCAGCTTGCACAGCTTGCAAAGTTTCGTAGAGTCCGCGTCCGTTTGTGAGTAATAAGTGTCACTCGTTTCTAGCCTTTCTATGGTTCCATACTCAGGGAATAAACAGAACGTTCCAGCTCTCTCCAATCACCCTATTATACAATGACCCTTCTCTCCAACCTCTTCAAACACCAGGAATTTCCTCGTTACCGATGTGTGTGGCCGTGGTGGCCAGAACGCTTGGGTCAAGCATGGGTCTAGTCCACCTACGACAACCTCACATGCGTTCCGCGCACAGAACACGCTGTTCATCCTCGCCATTCTCAATGTTCCTACGATCTACGACGGTTACGATCCAGGGTATCAAGCGTTTGGGTATACGAATACTTCTTCTTGCGTCATGTGCAACGGAATGTCGACCGTATCTTGTGATGAATTCGGAGCATTATTTTTATCGGGTCCTCGGGTGAGTGGCGCTTTCTGGGTCTCCTGGAGACAATGGAGTATTGAGAGACACACAACACGTTGAACTCGAAAGAGGAGGCACATGCATAGATTGGCGAGTCCCCATTCAAAGTATTACCATGCTCTGTTATCCATCAAATATTGACTTTATCCAGCGCTAGTACCCATCTCAGATTTTCACCCCAGATCTTTATTCAAACATGACGTGTATTATCTCCCAACGCTCCGACTCGAATCGCCTCCAGTTCGTTTGCGTCCCCTTCCACGACCTGATCCAGCCCCAGGGTGACATCCGCGAACGCAATCCCACACACGACGGTGTCTTCACTGGGACTGGGTTGACCCGGTTGAGTCACCACACCAAATCCGGTGTCAATCCCCTGCCAGCGACTACGGAGGTCATAGTCATACAGCTCTCGTACGCTGATGATGAACCGAGGCATAATGGGACACATAGCCATATACGAAAACAAGTTCAGGAAGAGTAGAAAAGTGCTACGTAGTGTAATCGTAGACGTATATTGGACTATAGTATTAATATTGAAAAGTACACTCCTAGCAGTTCAGAAGAAAAAAACCGAGTGATTAGTTTTTGGCCAAGTCCTCGAGAGTAAGACCAATGGTGACGAACGAAAGAGTGTGGAAAAGCGAGACGTACACGAAGAAATACAGAATTCCATCTCTCGCGAATTGTTGGATGTACCGATTAGGCTGCCACTGCTCGGTCATTTTGTACATCTCAGTTGATTCCTTCAAGGTTTGGATGACAGCGAGAACAAAAAGCGCAGCACCGAGAACAAATCGTGGGATTTGAGCATATATGTTAAGCTCGTATGCAATATTGCTGAATGCAAAATTGCAAAATGAGAAATCGAGGACTTGAACTACTGTGACTGGAGACAGGGGTGGCAGGGGATGAAATTCGCCCGGATGAGGTTCCAATGGTGCATACAATTTGGCTCGAGACATACTTGAGAGGTCCGTATTGGGATTGTCACAAATGCCTGCAAAAATAAAAGAAAAAATAATGTGTGATATGTGGATGAACAGGAGGACTCAAAGAATCATTTTGGATCGATTCCACATTGCATACACTCGCAGGATCATCACAACTGTAATAATAGAAATCAGTCCAAGGAAAGGAATCAGGTGTAACTTACAATCAGCAGCAATAAGGAATATTTCGAATTCCCAGATGGCTACCAGAGATATGACAGTACCTTTGGAACATCCATGTTTCGTACTGATAGTATGGAGGGAGTAGACCAATCCACTTACACCTATGGAGGGTTTTATTGATACAGTCTTCAATCGGAATTTAGATGCATACGTCTACCAAAGATAGTCATTGATACGAGATAAGGTGTGAAGCGAAAAAACTGACTCTGACAGGTCCGGGAACAAAGGAACTACCATCTGTAGTTGTATCTGATCAGCTCGATCAATATCCAATTTAATTCTTAACATACAAAGGCCAATGAGACTTCAGCACGAATTAACTATTAGCCGTGTAATTTGTGATGCACCATAACGATAATAGACCTACATAGTGCAACAAAGACCGAGATAGCGGACCTACAGAACTGTCAATTCGGAACATCTGCAACGGGGTGTCACTGAGCCCTTATACGCACCAGAACAAAGATCGTTGAGACCCAGGTCCAGGGGCTGCACTGTGGGACCGTCAATGGTCTAGTTCTCGCTCAATAATCATTTCCTCCTTACCCAAATATACTCTATCTTCGAATATTGTCAGCCAACAGATAAGATGCAGAGAGTTAAATAACATACCTCTCTCGGCAAGGTGAGCACTGCAGCGGTAGGATTGCCATGGCCACTTCAGAACGAAAAAAATAGCATGCATAAGCATCACTCACGATAATCATATACGACAGCAGTGACCATAATGACTAGATTGATCTATGAGATTAATCGCCAACAAAAGGTATAAATGACCGTACGGGATACATAGTTATTCATCTGGAGAAGCTCCACAGCGGACTGTAAGTCGGAGGACATGACAGTTAGAGAGGAAACAGCAATGTGACGGCTTAACGACAAGCAAAGCCTGGGAGTCGAGGAGAAGTTGGCAGTCGTTTGGTTTTGGGTTCCCCTTGCAGTTATATTTGCTATCCGGCGTATTAGATATATGCCTCAAGATTTCTTTGGTACAACGAGTGACGTCCAATCCTGCAACGTTCGACAAACATGCAATCAGGTGGTGGGTGCGAGAGCATCTTCGTTGCCGCGCAGATGTCAGATTCGCTATGCATACAGCACAGGACGTTGTGGTCAGTTTAGGTTTAGATCACATCCTATCATTAACCTCCGCCGCGGCGGTGGAGGAAATCATCTTGAAGCTGTGACACCAGCGCAGAGCACTGATCAACACCTCATTTCCGCCATTCGTTCATTTCCGCCACTACGGATCAGATGTTGTCGCTCATTTCGACATCGGCCCTCCTGCCCGACCAGCACTTGGCCTAAGCTACTTACGAGTACGTCTTCGCTACTTACTCGTGCCCCTCAATATGTACTATCCAATCTCAACCCGTTTGTTGTGCTGACCTCGACCTGAAGATCAAGGTATTGTTTCATTGGAGAATCCTCTTGCTTGATTTCCGTGAATTTGGGGTAATTTCCCGGTAATAAAAGTTTAGCGATGTCGATAATCAGCAGTCCACCTCATCTTAGACGTGGCGGAACTGCGGAAGTGGCGCGGAGAAACCACAGCCCCCGCCAACGGTGATCCGAACGGCGACAAGCAACTTGAAATATGTCGTCCGAACATGGGACCAAGAAAGCTCAAGTCAAGATGACAGATTATCGAGAGAACTGCCTCGCACCATATGTGCCAAGACCGCCCTCCCGATTTGCAATGCCTCGAAATATCCTGCCTCTCCTTCCCCGTACCACCGCATATTTGTACACCACACCTCTGCCTCATCCCCCACCATTAGAACCTTGAACAGGACCACCCGTCTCTTCCTATTCGCCGGTACCGAGGGATGACCCACTGATGGGCCATTTGGACATCGTGATCGCGCTCATCAAATCATATATCTCCTTTTCTGACCCAATGTACATCATGACCACCCTCTTCTACCGCACAAACGACGCGATTGCTCGCACGCCCACGGTCATCGACCAAAGGCTCGTGGAAATAACTCGCACCCTGTGTCTTACAAACCCTTCTTGTTCAAGACGACCTTGATTGCGCTCTTCATCCCCTCCAGCGATAGAGATTGGGGCTGGGACGGAGTCTTGAGTGGCATGTGGATACAGGATCGTGTCTGAACTCGAACATGTAAAAATGCGTTTCACTGATGACGCCATGGTAAATCGGTTCCCCCCCCGTATGTGTTGTTTGACCACCTTTCGATGGTGCCTCGATGCCGTACCCCGCTATCCAGGCGAAGTCCCTGGTTGTCTTGTTCGTAGAGGTCACGGGCGCGGGTATAGAGTGCATTTCTGAATACGATGAAGGATGAGAAGAATGTAGTAAGGGAGAAAAGAAGCACGTAGTTCGTACGGTTTAGCGGTCCCAAACGCAGTGGTGTACGGAGTCATCGCTGTGTTTCCCAACGACATCAGATGAGAGCCATGGGCTGTCAAAAATATCCCAAAATGATGGTCACTACGCGCCAGAGGACTGGCGCAATAGACCAGTGAAGGGGTTAAAGGCAGAAGTAATGAATGCCTCGGGATATGTCACCTGCCAGTCGAAGCGCCATAGACTCACAAGTACCCAAGATGATCGTTTCAGTTTTGTGCTGTGTCCGGTTCCTAAAAAAATAATTGAACCAAGCAACGAGATCAAATGCGCCCACGATGGAAAAGTACTGCGTTGCGACGATGTCCATGTACTTTTTTGCTTCGAAACAGCTGGATCATCTGTACGTGCACAGAAATCAGAACACAAAGTATACGTACATCGATCCTCTCAAGGACATTTAGCATTCGTTCCGAAGTGCCATACTCCCTAGGGAAGGTGACAGACGGGGGGAACGCGGGTATGGTTGGGATGCAAATGTATAGATTACACATAGTGCGCAAAATGGGGATCTGTCGTTGCGCATACAGTCACATGGTACGGTGGGATGACCAGGTTACATTCGAAACGACACTCGAAACCAACGTGCGTGAGAGCAAGGAAAAACAATAAATCGGTTGGGGCGACAGGGTTTACCTATCCGTCTGCTGCAGTCCAACCATCTCCTACCACCCCCTACCCAATTGTCGGTGTGCGCAATCAAGACTGATGGAGCACGAAGAACCCCGACCATGGGCCCACACACCCGACCTACAATACCAGGTGCGGTGGTGAATTCGCCAGCATACATACCGACTTCGGAAGCTGTGTCACTGGCAGCCTTCGCGGCTGAGCGACGCAAGCGGGGCGAGCCTGCACTTGACTGGCTTGGTTATCTGTCGAAGGGATTCGTGAGAGGCCAGTTCTGCAGGTCGCGTAAACAGAAATAATCATCTGACCCCAGTGATACCAGCTATCTGGGATTTGAAATATTTCTTATTGCTGCTGATTGTAAGTTACTCTACCACCTGATTCCTTTCCTTAGACTGATTCCTATTACCTAGCTGTGATGGTCCTGCGAGTGTATGCAATGTGGAATCAATCTGGTTTGAATGGGGACTCGCCAATCTATGCATGTGCCTCCTCTTTCGAGTTCAACGTGTTATGCGTCTCTCAATACTGCATTGTCTCCAGGAGACCTACAAAACGCCACTCACCCAGGGGGATCCGATAAAAATAATGTTCCGAGCTCATCACAAGATACGGTCGACATTCCGTTGCCAATGATGCAAGAAGTATTCGTATACCCGAACGCTTGATACCCTGGATCGTAACCGTCGTAGATCGTAGGAACGTTGAGAATGGCGAGGATGAACAGCGTGTTCTGTGCGCGGAACGCATGGGAGGTTGTCGTAGGTGGACTGGATCCATGCTTGACCCCAAGCGTTCTGGCTACCACGGCCATACACATTGGTAACGAGGAAATTCCTAATGTTTGCGGAGGAGGTTGGAGAGAAGGGTCATTGTATAATAGGATGATTGGAGAAAGCTGGAACATACGGTACACGAGCTATGATCGCGCCAAAACGGGGATTCTGTTTATCAACTGAGTATGGGACCATCGAGAAGCTAGAAACGAGTGATACTTATTACTTTGCAAGCTGTGCAAGCTGTCATCACGTGATGCACGCGGACTTGCTTCCGCTGACCGCTGACCACCTTCAGCCGGGAAGGCAAGTCATCTCAAACGCCACGTCCGCGCCTTTCCTCGCCAACGCTTCCATCCTTGCCGAACACTATTCCTACGAAAATGGACGCCCATCTGTTCGCCCGTCTGTCCGTTCCAAATTCACCCGCGCGAGTTCGTCCAATACGTCAACCCCATTTCCTGCATCACCTCCTCGGGCTGCTCGAGCATCTCTACTCCGGGCGAATAATCGGCTGGACGTATCAGTCGACCGTTATCCAAGAACAACAGGTCACCACGTGCGAAACCGATGATTTGTTTGCAGCGCGTCGACGACGGGGTTACTCCCTTCACAGCCGCTTCCATCCCCACCCACACTTGGTTCAAGTGGGAATTTACTGATTAGGCGACTGTGAAAGCGGGGATCCACTCACTCCCCCTCTCACCGCTCACGAAGGTCCTCTTCGACAGATAACCACGCTAGTCAAGCCCAAGCTCTGGCCCTCCCTCTGTCGCTTAGCCCTTCTTCGTCTATCCTTCGGGCTTCCCTGAGCCGGGAGGGCCCAGTGACACGTCTTCCGAGGTCAGTGTGTATGCTGGCGAATTCACCGCCACATTTCATGCTGTCCGCTCGGCTATATGGGGAAACGGTCGAGGTCGTCGTTCGTGCCCCATCAGTCTGGGTTACGGACACCGACACTCGGGTAGAGGGGTAAGAGGTGGTTAGATTGAAGCAGACGGGTGGGTGCCCTGTTCGTCCCCCATCGATTTCCTAGCTCTTCATTGTTCTCGCGCACGTTGGCTTTCAGCGTCGTTTTGACAGGGACTTCTTCATCGCGTAGCGACATCCGGCTGTATGCGCAAGGATAGGTACCCCTTTTCTGCATCATGTGCAGTCTATACTTTGCATCGCATCCATACCCGCGCCTCTCCGACTATTGTCACCGTCGAAACGCGGCTTCGATGTCCATTGTAAAATCTGCGCATACATGTGAGTGAGGTACGTACAAATCATCTAGTACTCTGGAAGGGAAAAAGAACATGGACATCGTCCCAACGCAGTATCTCTTCCATTTGCGGGCGCGTTGGATCTCGTTTGGTTCAATCAACTTTCCAGGAACTGCACACAGCACAGAGCTGAAACGATCATCCTGGGAACCTGTGAGTCTCCAACGCCTCAATTGCTAGGTGATTATATCCCGAAGGCATCCATTACTTCCGCTTTTCACTCCTTTGCCGGTCCGTTGTGCGTCTCCTTTGTCACGCGGTGACGGTTATTTCGCCAGTTCTATGACAATACATGGCTTTCTTTAACTGTACCGTTCTCATTCTCCATTGTATTCAGAGAAGCGCTCTACACCCGCCCGTGACGTCCACACACAAGATAATTCCAGTCGGCCCAACAACGAGACATTGCCTGGGGAACGTGGCACTACCCAGGGCCATCAGGATCCCCCATCGAGAGAGGGCAGCTGAGAGAAACGGGGCTTACCTTCGCCATCAGTGCAACGCACGTTACATGTCCGAGTCCAGACGGGCGCTGTGACAGTTGCCTTAACAGGGATGTCCGACGGCCTACCATGCGAATCCAACTCTGGTTTTACCCGTCAACGTTCAACTCACAGTTGTCGGCACTCCTGTTGGCCAGGATCGCAGGGACCAATGAATTGCTTTCTTACCATATAATAGGTGCTGTACCGGGTTGAACGACCCTTGAACCTCTCACAGTCAAACGCAAAACGGCTGGCGTTGTTTTAAAGGTAGGTCAAAGACTTTGATGGGAGTTTCCCACCGCTACATTGATGTACACTGGAACAGGTACCAAAGCGTGTCATGTGCCCTCAGGTACTAACCCCGGCCTATATCGTTCACGTGGCGCTTTTACAGTCAAAACGTTGCGCAATCTGTATCCGTAGGGGTACCTTTTTCCATCTTGGGCAAGTAACAATGAGGTAGTCAGAATTATTTCATCACGTGGGCTCCCCTCCGTCGCATATAGCGTTTGGCTTATCGCCCAGGATTATCCTGTGAGATTCGGCGGCCGTGGGTGGGGACATTGAAGTACATAAGTTGACACTCCCAAGGTCTATCTATTTTCTGCACCCATCTCCCCCCAACACACAGGCATCGTACCCATTATGTCCATCACGTCCGAGAACAATCGTGATGGCAGTCCTGTTGATAAAGGGACGCTCGAGGCCGAGAGCGAGCGAGTTCGCTCTGCGGACGATGATGCACCTCGTGCACTCAGTCCCGAGGATGAGAAACGACTTTGGCGCAAGGTCGATCTACGGTTGATGCCAATTTTAAGTTTGATGTATCTTCTTTCGTTCATGGACCGAGGTAGGTCAGACAGGTTCAGCTGGATCCCCAAGCTGAGACCCTCTGTTGTTGTTATTGCCATTCGGCAGGCAATATTGGTGCGTTTGCTCGTCACTCGGCGTACATGGCCCACTTCAGCAGACTCACTTTGACCAAGGAAACGCCAAACTCGATGGTCTCTCGACGCAGCTCCACCTCACTGGCGATAAATACAACACTGCCCTCGTGCGTCATTTATTCCTTCTTGTACAATCCCTTTGCTGATTCGGGTCACAGACCATGTTTTTCATCGTATGTACTCTGCGCTTATCTCTAGGCTTGCGTTCCAATTATTTCATAGTCGTATTGTGTGTTTGAATGTCCCGCCAAGTGAGTACCATGTTACCGAAATTACTTGCCGAGCTCATACCGCTCTTCAGTCTCGTTTTGAAGGTATTTCGTCCATCGAGGTAAGCTGGTCTAAGGTAGTCATAGGTATCGCTGATGCACGAGGGACGTAAGATGGCTTCCTGGCATCATGGTGAGTTGAGCGCCTTGACCCTCCGGCACTGGTTAGCTGATGACGCTCAGGTTTTGTGGGGCACTGTCATGTACGTAGCTTTGTTGTTGCCCAACTTGGGCGTGGTGCTCATCCCAATTCCAGGACGCTGATGGGTCTCGTGAAAACGTAATGTTCCTTTATTGTTGCCATGTCTCGAGGTTGAGGAATGTGGCCTACAGATACCCTCAATTGGTTGGTGTACGATTCTGTCTTGGCGTCGCCGAAGCTGGCTTTTTCCCTGGTGTTGTATATTAGTGCGTTATGTTCCGATGTGTTATTTGTGAATTAATGTGCGCATCATAGCCTCACATTGTGGTACCCAAGACACATGCTTCAGTACCGCATCGGTCTTTTCTTTGGAGCAGCAACAATAGCAGGTAAAGAACATGCAGACTTTCTCATGCTGTCCTATCCTGAAACGTAGTTCAAGGTGCCTTTTCTGGCCTCTTTGCGTTTGGGATAGGTTACATGGGAGGAGTCGGACATTTGGAGGGTTGGTCGTGGATATTTGTGAGTTACGTCCGAGTACCGTGATTATTATTCTGATAGCCACCTGAACAGATTATTGAAGGACTGGTGACTGTAGTTGTTGCGCTTATTGCTTTCTTCAGTGAGCTCAGAACTCTTTTGATCATCAAGATTCTGTTTCAATACTTTTGTCAGTGATCGTTGATTTCCCGTCGACTGCCACCTTCCTGACGCCGGAAGAACGTGCGTACCTTATATGGAGAAATAGTGTGTTGTCCCAGTTCCTTGAAATGTACATGGACTGACGCATGCCAGGATATGACAACTCGACCGTTGGAGAGGAAGAGCGTTTTGCACTCCGCCATGTTTTAGCTCCCTTCACTGATTGGCAGGTCTATCTGCACCTGCTTGTCTACATGTCGATCATTGCGCCTCGTAAGTAACGCTTACACTCTCATAGTTGGTAGTGCGAAGTTCACCATTCTGACGTAGTGTATGGCATCACCTTTTTCCTTCCGTAAGTTATTTCCTGTTGGTCTGCTGGTCCTCATGAACATTTCTGTCTTATGCATAGAACAATTATCAAGAAGTTCGTGATCATAATTCTTCTCTATTACTGATGCTTAACGTTGGATCACAGCTTCGGCTACACTACTGCTATCAGCCAACTCCTTACCGTCCCACCATACATCGTCGCCTGTGCGTTTCTCGGTGAATTCATTTCTACTTGACCAGTTACACATTTTTCTAGCAATCGTCCTCATGATCTGGGCATACTACTCGGATAAACTCAAGATTCGTTCAGCGTTCATCTATGCTGGGCTCCTGTTGCTTCTCATTGGGTACTGTATTAACATATCAAATACTTCAAATGGCGCCAAATACTTTGGGACATTCTTGATCGTTATTGGAAGTTATGCTTCATTCCCTGGTGTGGTTTCATGGTAAGTGTCGGTTTCCATATTGGGACTGCAACCAGCCGAGTATTTTGAGTAGGCTGGGCAACAACCTCGCTGGTCAATATAAGCGCGCTGTAGGTATGGCGTTCCATATCGGTTTTGGCAACTTTAGTGGAGCCATTGCGGCAAACATCTATCGATCACAGGATTCACCACGATACATCCTTGGGCGTAAGTCGTGTTACTTTTTCGACCGTTCTTCGTGGTCATTGATGCATTCTCTTGCAGACGGCCTGGAACTGATGTTTGTCGGCATTGGATTGATCGTCGTTCCTATCTTGGTCGTTTCGTACAGGTGTATCAACGACGCGAGGGACCAGGCACATCTGCAGCGGACTGAGCGAGGGGAAAAGCTGGAATTGACGATCCAGGAATTGAGAGACTTGGGTGATCGTGCGCCTGATTTCAGGTACACGCTGTAAGTCGTGGATGCCGTATGTAGTCTCGTTTTTGGACGTTCTACTAGGGGCACGGTCAGACTCTGTTTCGAAGAGTCGGAGGCACCATTTTGCTTCGGATCCAGGTTCTGTCAGGACGTTGTCTACTTGGGAAATGCTTTTCGCGCGGATTCTTGTTCGAAAAAAAAAAAAAAAGACTCTGATTTCAAACACCGATATTCTGGCTTTTTGCAGAAAGTCTGGGAATTGGGCTTTCCGGCGCAGTCCGGCCGGACTCTGCGGAGTCTGTCGCACTATTCGTAACGTATTCACTGCATCACGTCAATACCCGCCCCCTCCGCCTATCGTCACCCTCCCTGGTGGAGTAGGGTGCTTCTGAATGCGACTCAGATGTCCGTCGCCGGTCGCCTACCTAGCGCAGAGGCCTCCTCCCACCACCATTCCCTCTTCCATTCAGTGAACCAACTGTAGATGTCCCCCGAGGTGTCATCTTGACTGCCCATCTAGTCGACGCTCTATTGGTAGTCATCCTGAACAGCCCCCAAAGGGTGGTCGTTGGGACAGCGGTAGCCCCCTGACGAGAGCTTTCGCAAGCTCGAAACCGCCGTCACTGTCCTCTCCCCGCCCCACCTCTGGCCCTAATACCCTGCTCCTTATCCTCGGAGACGGACGGCAGATCAGGCACCCAAGTGGATAGTCAGCCCAACTACGTCATCGTACACAACACTTGTGCAAGGTCCAGCCCACTGCGCTCACTTTTCTGAGGCTGGAGTTACATGTCGAAAGATACCCGCTGAAGCATTTTACACGACGATCTTCCACCCGCGCCAACCCTGCAAACAGCAATCTTCGTATCTGCGATGGGCGACGAAAACGACTGAAGCTCTCTGCTGTCCGTGGGTATCGTACGAGCACAGTTTCCGTTTATTGTTTCGTCTACCATGGGCCCATATCCGCCGACCACCACCAGCCGTCCTCCGTCTCAGCTGGAAGGTGACACCCTAACACCATGTCCCGAGAAGCCGATGGAGGGGAGACGGTTGGTTTCTCGAACGAACTCGGCGCGGGCCACTTGGGAACGGAAAGATGGGCAAGACAATCTTCATACGAACGGGGTTCGGCGATGATGTGGGAGGAAACGCGTCTCGAGCCTCTCTATTCTGGGCGAAGCGATGGCGCTCCATCCACGCTCGACTCTGGTAGGAATTTACCGTTCATGTGACCTGTACGAGCACGAGAGGATCGGGCATCGGGTTCTCGTTCCCCCTCTTCGACAAATAACCATGGTAATCCAGAACAGGTTTTGGCCTCGCTTGTGTCGCACAGCGGCTCTTCACCCATCTGTCCGAATTCCCTTAGTCAGGAGGGCCGTCAGTGAGACGGCTTCCGAGGTTGGCATGTATACTGGTGAATTTACCGCCGCATTTCTTGTTGTCGGCTCAAGTTCACGGGGCTAGGATCGAGGAAGCTTCTGGACACCGACAATTCGCTAGAGGGATTGGGTGTGGGTTGGAATGAAGCAGACACGTGAGTGGGCCCCACCCACTCCCTACTGTTTCATCCATTTGCGCGTTTGATCTATTATTTAGTTCCATCAATCATTCGGGACTTCGACACAGCAAAGAGCTGAAACGATAATCCTGGATACCTGTGAGTCTCCAACGCCTCGACTGGCAGGTGACCACATCCCGGAAGCATCCATTAATTTCGCTTTTCACTTCTTCACCGGTCTGTTACGGCTGTCCTTTCGCGCCGTGCAATCAATTGCGCCGTCTGTCCGGAAGAAGGTGTTGGTCATGACTCGTGAGTCTCTGCATCACATCTGCAGTTCGAGGCATTGGTGATTCTCCTCATCACTAATTTCTTATTTACCAGTCCATTACACAAATTACGAGTAGGTTGACGTAGCAGCGCCGTGAAATGAACGATTCAATGGTAGAAATGTGGTGATCACCTCAAATATATGTAACTCTGCCCGTGCCACAGCTTTCAAGGCTTCTTCCCACCGGAGATGATAAAATATGGTCATGATCCAAAATGAAAACTTTGTGTGCTGTGCAGATAACAACTTTGTTCTCTGCATGCCAACAATGACAGGCTCCTGCACTGCCTTCCATGATCACCTTCCATCAGGCTGTATTGTGTGTTTGTTCAACATCGGATGATCATACATTGTTACAAACCTACAGTGGCTCAAATAAGTGTCCCAATGTTGAGCCATTTTGAAAAGACTTGACATTTGCAAGAGAACCAAAATGTATTAGCTCTAGCCCTTGCAGGGTCATAAATAGCCCTAAACCCTTGCCCTGAATACGAGCCCTTAGTCATGTGATTTGGTTGCCATGGCACTGAGATATAACTATATTAAAATGACATATCATTGGGACACTTATTTGACCATGATGTTATCAGTCATCATTTGGTAAATAACATAATGTTCTGATGGATCCTGTGCTTCAACCCTGTCTCATTATGTAACTTATATAACCCTGAGCACTATAAAG
>JBBPNB010000735.1:0-12995 GCA_038090635.1 Rubroboletus satanas | reverse complement strand
AGGACGAATGGGGCGCCAATCCCTGACCTTTCCAAAATGGACGGGGAACCAAAGGCTCCAGCAGAAACAACAACCAGCCTGGCGGCCTTCACGGTAACGAGCTCATCACTGGCCCCTGGGCATGATATCGCGTCTGTCGTATATTCGATACCGACTGCACGTCCGTTCCTATCGTTGGCATGCGTCAATTCATATACTTATAATGCTTTCAGGTCTAACGTACTCGATAACGACGCGCTTGACACGCTTCCCAACCACGATCTTTAAATTTGGATTTCCTGAATGCGGGTACAGATATCGGGAAGCAGCATCGGAGCGCTTTCCGGTCACGGGATCGATATATCTTCGGTCAGTGGAGAATTAGCTGGCAAACACGCGTCGTCTTTTCAACGGAATGCTTACTTGTAACCTGGCTAGTTGAAAGAAAATAGGTAAGTGCACCTGTCGACTAAATTTAAACACTCACGGAATATGCATTTGCAATCTTGAAATCATTGTTATCGTCGACCTGAGGACGGTCCGGGTCGTATGCCCTCGCTACGTTCAAGAATTGGTTTCCGAATCCAAGCTCAGTTCCACCAGCAGATGTCCGGATCGGTCCCGAGTAACCATGGGTTGGCCTCTCTGGTATCGGCGCGAACGTTTCGAACTGCATAGCCAGTTACGAACCATCTCGTCATGACGTCTCGATGTGTTTACCTTTTTAATCAAAGGAAGAAGTTCATTGAAGCTCCAACCTCTGTTGCCGAGCGCCCCCCAATCGTCGTAGTCCGATGCAGCGCCTCGCACGTACAACATGACTGTATGCAAGACCAACGACGTGAATGATGCGGAGCAAGCTGGATGGAACACGGGTACGGGTAGCTCGCTGCTTAAACTTACAATTAACAGTGGAGCCGCCGCCCACGCCTCGGCCACATCGAACGACAGCAGCACGTCCGTCGAGGTGCGTGCTTGGCTTTCCAACGTGGGAGGAGAGAGTGGTGGAGTTCGACGCGAGGTGCTCTACGAATCTGCAGGGTTGGTCGTGGATAGGGAGATTGCGCGAGTGCTGGCCACTCTCGACGATGAGGATCTTGAGAGAGGGGTCTGCGGCCGCTAAACGCCCTGCGACGACACATGCAGTTGTTCCACCTGGCGTTGGATGAGCAAAGCGCACGCAAGCGAGAGGTACAGACGATCGCGCCTCCAGCAAAGATGATGTCAAAGTCTGGCGACATGATGTAGGAGCTAGGAGCAAGGAGCAAAGAATAAAAAGAATGCAAGACGCACAACTAGGAGCAACTGTCACACGAGCTTCTGCGACGCGCAGTATATAACCAAAGATGGGCTACCATCCGAGGCCATGCCGGCTGGACTTCGAAAGCAACTCCGCCGGATTGTCTGGGGGGTTTGGGGACCGCGGCGTAATACTTGGTTATGCCACACAAATTCCACAGCTGCTTTTGTTGTCAGGGATTTCATGTCTCGACCGATTGCCTGTTAATCTACGAAATATGCGAGATACTTCAGGCACAAGGAAAATGCTGCGGGTCTCCTGCCGTCACCAACACTGCACTCACCTGTCGCACGTACTACCAGTATAAGTGAATTGTAGTCCACAGGCTATTATCCACATTCCAATCATTCATCGGTCCCCAATGTTCAACTCTGAATGATAGCCGAGAGAGAGACTGAGTGATCTCGTGAGCACCTTTGTCAGCCAATCTAAGTGCTGATAGTGCGGCTGAGACAAGAGCGAGCACAGACACCGAGGCCTGAAATGGCGGCACTGGGGGAAACAGCGACGTGGACGATCTAGTACGAAAACAGCTGAGAAGCGAAGAATTGGGCATCCCAAACAATCCCAAAGACAATATTGCGGCTGAGGAGCAAACCCACGACAAACGCCCAGTTAAAAGTCAAGCTGCGAAAACAACTGAACACTCTTCTATCTACTCCCAACGCACTGAATTCACCCACCATAATCACCTGGAATCAACTTCCCACTGCAACCGTTCTTTTCAGGTTTGCAGCATCGGTGACGAGGACGCCTTTTAAATTCCGGGCGGGATCGCAGAAATATAACAACGCGGCTTAGTTTTGACAATGAAACGCAATCTCCGAGGCCGTTTCAGCAGGTTCATAATGTATTGAATGCACATGTTTACACGGATGCGACACCCAACCACATATCGTTTGCTCTTGTCAACTTCACGGGTCCTCTGCCTAGATATCTCCCACTTCCCATGCCTCCAAGAGGCACATCATCTGCGTCTGCAGTGCCGCAAAGGTCATGTTCACGTCCGTATAGAGACCGTGATGATTGAGCCCCTTCAACGCGTCGTACACCCAATTCTGGCAGTTCCAGGTCCAACGGTGACGAACTACTGGGACGAGCGCGATGTGGTTCAGCAGATCGTCCAACCGAGCGGGCGAGACGTATCCGATGACGTGGCTGCCCCGCCAGTCGCCGCGCTCGTGGAGGGGGATATCGAAACGGTCTTGCGTTGCGTATGTGTTCGTGTCGCCAACGATCTCGTGGCAATTCCCGCGCCCGGCGGACGTGTGGACGATGATAGCCCAGTGCAAGGGTAATGGACGGCCTTGGGTGTACTCGCCGCGCCAGTATTGGACGACTTCGATGGGGAAGTAGCCTGGAGGGACCTGCACAGGGTCGAGTACCCTTGGTAAAGGAGATTCTGGGACGGGGGAGGTGGATCCTGGGGATGATGAGATAAAGAGTCGGCGACACGGAAGAGCGACCTACTGCTTCCAGACATCGTCTTGTAGGGTGTGAGAAGAGGTTTGTACTGTAGGATTGGAGCTGATGAGATAGAACTGGTGTGTTCACCGATTCTGAGGAGACGTCTTTTATATCGCAGGACCGCCCATTCTCTTTGTTCGCCGTGGGTGGTGATTGGATTGGGGATTGTGGAGTTGTGGACGCTTTTTCTTTGGCAATCAGAGAGGCACGCCTCCTTTGTGGTCGACATCCAAGCTGTGGTATGGATGCTTTGACGTCGTTACATGTGGTGACTGATTATCGTGTGATATCGTTGGCATCGACAAGCACGAACAATGCAGGAGGGATCGACCGTTCAGACTCATCTGATTTCATCCATTGGCCTATTCTAATTCCATGCGGAGCTAATCAGTGTCATCCCATTACACAAAGGAGCCTGGTACGCCGGGTAGTACCGTAGTCGCCCATCGGGGCGGACAAAAGAGATCGGTCGAGCACGCAAACGTTGCATCCTTCGGGTTTTTACTATGCTTACAGTCGATAAAGCACACGGAGTCAGCGACAATCACGGTCGACCTACATCGCCATGCAAAATCCGAGTCGAAGCCCATTGATGCTTGACAATGAGGCCGTCTGCATGGTGTGGTCTAAGCTAGCTAGAACGGAGGGAGTGAACTTTGCTCACATTAGCTTCAGCCTTGGAGATGACGATTCGTTTGAGTGAACGATGTTACATAACGCAACAGGATGTACCGAGGAACGTGTCGAATCTCTTCCTACGCAGCCCACGTGTCCATGTCATCCCGCGCTTAGATATCGCCCTTCTCCCAAGCGTCCAAAAGGCACCACATCTGCGCCTGCAGCATCCCAAAGGTCATGTTCGCGTCCGTGTACAGCTCCGACTCCTTCAACCCCTTCAACGCCTCATACACCCAATTCTGGCAGTTCCAGCTCCAACGATGACGCACCACGGGTACGAGCGCGATGTGGTTCAGCAGATCGTCCATCCGAGCGGGCGAGACGTATCCGATGACGTGGCTGCCCCGCCAGTCATTGCCCTGGTGGAGTGGGAGATCGAAACGGTCTTGCGTCGCGTATGTATCCGTGTCACCAACGATCTCGTGACAGTTCCCGCGTTCGGCGGACGTGCGGACGAGGATGGCCCAGTGCAAGGGTAAAGGATGGCCCCGGGTGTACTCGCCGCGCCAGTATTGGACGACTTCGATGGGGAAATAACCCGGGGGGACCCGCACAGGGTCGAGTATGGTTGCGAACGGAGGCTCTGCGGCGGCGGTGCTAGGTACTGAGCGGTAATGATGAGATAAAACATCGACGACACGCAAGGACGACAACGACTTACTGCTTCCAGACATCGTCCTTTAGGGTGTGTGGGGAGAGCTCTGTATTGTAAGGGTGGCAGTCGATCTGAGATAGGGCTGATGTTCCTTCACAGATTCTGAGGAGATGTCTTTTTATATCACACTAGGGTCATCCATTCTCTTTGTTCGACTCGGATGGAAATCGAGATTGTGCACGCTGTTTGGTTTCGCAACCAAAGAGGTACATACTGACCTCGTGAGGTTGTTTTGTTTTGTGGGCGCTTTTGACACCTTTACAGGTGGTGACTGATCAATTACTATACGTGATGTTCAGCGCACGGCAGGAACTCTGAGAGAGCACGTTGATGAATCGGTCTGATCTCATCTACTGGCCTGTCCTACCTTCCATGCGGAGGACTGATAAACGTTGGGCCTGGTACGCTGTATATCAGTGCCATACTCAGTCTTCATTAGGCAGACCAAAGAGTCCCTCCTTCCACCATGCCATGTTATCTTGTCGTCAGCCGTGAATGACATGTCCAGTAGGATACTCCGGAGTCGTACGCTATACCTCCATTAGATGAAAGCACACTCTGCACTTGCGCACGACCGTTCCCCCCAGAATCGACGTCTTCGATGGTCATATTGTGAGAGATACACATTCGATTTACTTTCCAAGCTCGAATGAATGACAGACAAGCATGTACGTCTCACATGCACGACCCAAATCCAAACCAGCGCTCTTACCACCACACAAGGTACACGGTCGAGAGCGCCGTCGCTCCAAGGACGGCATACCCAGTACCATAAGCACCTTTCACGGTCATGACTAGATCGCAACATCAGCATCAGCCTCAGCCTCACACACGCATTTAAAAAAAAAAAACCAAGGACAGAGACGTACATTTACCCATATCCCACACAAGATGACGTACGCCATTCCACCCATGAAACGCAAACGGCACCGCAAGCACCACCTTGGCAGACGTCTTCACATACTCGGGTAATCCCGCCACGAACTCAATCACGTGTGCACTATCGAATGTACCAGGGGCGACGAGGTACGCGAGGGAGAATCCGTAGAGGACTATGACGGTCACCCATCGTCAATCGTCAATCGTTGTGCAACGCCATGCCAGCGGTAACAAGGGAAACTCACGTGCACTGAGTGCGCCACCGGTCATTCGGTGCGCGATGGAACCAAACCACGTCAGTTGGGGCTGGTAAATCGTATAATGGGGACTCGAAGGCCGCTTCAGGCGTTGTTCGTTCAGGATCCTTTCCGAGGCGGACGGGGGGAGCGATTGTGTCTGTACGTTCCTAAAGACGAAGTCGATTTGAGTCCATGCCGCACGGACAAGGAGGTGACTGTACCGTTTTCCAATCGCAGATACCAGCGCGACCTGATTCCTAGCTACAAAAGCGACACCCTCGCGACGTCAGCACTCGAGGGACCCGTCAGTGCTTCCGAACACGCACCGAATTTTGGCGCAAATGCGACTCGTCTGAGAGAGGGAGCGAGACCAACAACGGCACGGGCAGACATGGCGGTTTAGTTGTAAGGTGTGTGCGACGATGAGAGTAGTGAGGTTGGGAGAACAGAGGTTCAAAGCGTGGGAACCCTCTCTCTTCGCCCCCCGATGGAATCACACGCTTTGTACTTCGGCTCATGACATTATACTTAAGTTAACTTGGATCTACCGAATCGAATGTAGAGGAATATATATGATACTCAAGAGCAAGATAGTCAGCACCGGACGTGCGAAACTAATAACGGGATCACGATGTGAGGGTAATGGTAGTTATCCTGTAGCAGGTATGTAGAGACAAACGACAAGTATTGCACGTGGGGACCCTGGTAGAGAAATCGGCAGTATGGTCCTGAGACGGAGGTAGCGTTAGACTGAACGAGTGACAGAGAAGGTCCGCAAAACGTTTATATCTAATGGCAATGGGCGATGGTTGATGGGGTGGTGGTTCATTTAGTTTACGGAGTCAAATGAGAGATGGATCTGAGTCGATGGATGAATCGTAAACGTGTGACAGATGCAGTGGATGAGGCCCTATAGGAGGCAGCTGCGTAATATGTAGAGAAAAGGCAACAGCTGTATGCTGAGCCGTGGAATGCCTTCAATGGAAAGTCTGTAGGGGGGGTGGAAGTCGAGGAAAAAATGAACAATGAAAACGATCGGTAACAGCGACGGGACAGGTTACCCCAACACTATGTCATTGTCGCCCTGCGTAGCCGTTTCCCAGATCATGTTTGCTAGTGGTGCATGCGCGTGTGCTGGCCCGGGAGCACCACCTCCAGCACCTTCCTCCGGATCTCGTTCCCTACCATCGGCGAGCCATGTAACTTCATGCCGATACACTGGTCGCCCCTGGGGAGTCATCCCAACGACAGTCGTCGCCCCCGAGACAGTCTCTGCTCTCCTCCGACTGCGTAGCTGCGCGTACGCTTGCGATGTCGGCGAAGGTATGGGTTGCGCCACGTTCGGGGGTAACGCCGTCACGCGTTGTCTCGAGGGTTGCGCTGTCGATGCCAACGGGGGAGGCACGTTCAGGGGTACTAGATGGACTTGGCTGACCGGAATCGGGACACCTACTGCCGCCGCTCTTTCTCGCGCAAGACGCTCCCTCTCCGCTCGCCTTTCCGCCCGTGCTGCGGCACTGCCATCGGGCCCATCTGACCCATGTACATGATCGTGTGGCAGCTCCTCAGCGTCCTCTCCGTCTTTGGCACTACACCAAAACCGATGCCCTTCACTCCATGCCGTACTCTGACATTCCTTTCCACAATACTTGGCCTTTCGACATCGCCTGCACTTGGCGAACTCTCGAGGGTACGATTCCCATTTACCGCAAAGCACTGAAAGACAATCCAGTGGGTCAATGGATAACCTAGTGCAGAGACAAGGGACTCACTGTTGGCACACTGCCGAATACCACCCCTACTGTCGTCTTTCCGACACGCATTTCTCATTATAACACCTGCCCAATATTGTATCTCTGGAGGGAGCTTCGGAGGAGGGTTGGGTAAATCGTTCTCCGACGAACTCGGCCGGAACGTGAACCGTTCGACAAGAGAAAAGACGTTCGTCATCCGTGAAGACGTGCTCGGAGTCGTCAGAGTCCCAGGACTAAGCGCCGCCACAGGTGCCTTCTCTTTTTCCTTCCCTCTCGCCGTAGCAGATGTGAACGCGCGGAAGAAGCCGTGGCTTTCCTTGGCGGGTTGGGATGGCGCAGTCCGTCCCGTGCTTGGGCCAGCAACCGGTTGTTGAGCAAGGCGGGTAGTAGGGAGATTGGCCGCAGCGGGATGGAAAGACACCCGCTGTTTGTAAAACGCTTGTCTTACGTGCGGGTACTTGCTTAGGTAAGCCAAGAGTTGCAGACTGAGCAAAACATCTTCGTCCTTGTATGGCCCTGAATCCGTGTCACGATGGTGATGCGCATGGCTGGCCGTGCGTCCTAGAGCGGTGGGAACTGGTTCAGTAGCGGCGTGATCGCGAGTGGGTCCTGTGGCGCCCCCGCGCATCGCACCAGGTACAGCGGCAACGGGACCGGAGGGCGGGAGCGCTACCACCGTCGCTCGCGGCGTCGCATCAGGGGCAGTGCGCGTACGTCTGTCCAGCACAGGTGCGTCCATGCCAAGCAAATTCCGAGGCGCGGTATCATCCATAGCGCCGGGAGCCCCAGGTGGTGCACCCATCGCAAAATCATCGTTGGGTTCCAACGACACGATACCATCCTCTACGCCAACGACACCGACACCCTCGCCATCTACGCCACCGCCTTGTCCATGGTTGATAATAATATGCGCATCAGCGTTCACTTCCAATGGAGCTGTTCCCGGGGCATCGGTTATTCTTCCTACAGTACGTCGTGGGCGCTGGGCCATCGAACGGGCCTGAGCTCGGGGAGCACGAGGCAGGGTTGCAGGCGCAGAGGCGGTGGTATCGTCAGTATCTTGGGATTGATCCATGTCTACGTCAGCATCGCCATCATCCTCAGTTTCCGTCTCGGGACGTGAGTTGTCCGTTGATTCGTCGGGAGATGTGGGTATCCGTGTGCGAGTGCGAAGCGGGCGAGACCTGATTGTGAGGTTCGCTCCGGGTGGTTCATCCCACACAGGACGGGCGATGATCGTGCCACTGCGTTCACGACTGTTCACAACGACTGTCGCGATAGGGGTTCTAGATGACGGTGTTGCATTGGTCGAAGTTTCAGCGGAAGTATCAGTATCGATCTCGCGTGACGATGGCGATACATGTCGGCGAAATGATAGCCGCTCGTGTGATGTGACAGGTACAGACACTGGTTGTGACGACACATCCATGATGATTGAGATGTCGGACGTTCCATTGACAGAAACATCCACCATTGAGATGTCCTGAAAGAGGGTGGTTAGTACCCAAATGTCATTGACAAAGAACGTGATCCACTTCATCAATAGTCCCATTCGCCTCGGCGCCGGTATGCTCCTGATGAACAGACTCTTCGACAGCGATCTGCCTTTGTAGAGCGCGGGTTAGTTCCGCGGCACCATCTCTCTGTCTTTGTTCTGCCAGCGCCTGGCGCCTGGCGAGGCGTTGTTCGCGTGATTCCCTCGGTAAACCCGTGGCACTCGAGCTCGGACCAACCGCAAACCCCTTGTTCGCCAACCAAGCCTCAAGGATACAGCCAACAACATCAAGGGTCCCGGCTTGCACGACCCGGCTTCGGATCGGCTCACTCCCTCGCACGCCGATATTAACTACGCATTGGAAGGCGAGTGAAAAACGGTACGCGGCATGCTTGTCAAATGTCGGCGGGTTGAGAGTGGGCACAAGTTTCGGAGGACGTGTGTTGGGGGGAGAGAGACCGTATATCACGTTCGGGTTCTCTGGAGGGGGTGGGCACATGCAAAAGTCGTACAAGATGCGCACGAGACGCTCCAGACCACCATCCATGGTCATTATCTCGCGTATCCGTGGAGAAGTCGACGTTAAATAGGTGAGATGGTGAAGGGAGTTAAATAGTGGCAACGGAGAAGTGGTGTCGAGTGCTGCCGACAGAATTGAGATCAGGAAAAAAAAAGGGAAGAAATCAGAGACGGAGAGAACAGACCTCTTCTATCGTAGAGCTGGGATGAAATGCAGACACAGGCCCTGTTCTGGGCAGGAAAAGCAAAGTTTGCTTCTCGCATCGCGGCGTGCGAGCTGACGGGTGCGACAAATCGAGATCTTGAATGATGAGCCTTGTTATTGGTGAAGCTTGGACTGGACTGGTGGTCTGAAGGACAAAATTGAGGCTTTGACTTTCGCAAAAGGTAGATGAGGGAAGTGGAGAAGGACGGGAAGTGGCTCGACGCTAGAGGAGGGCTCTCTCAGTCTGGTTGATACCTCTGGATGACTTGAGACCGTTGTGTGGCCTTGTTTTGCCAATGTGGCACAACCGCAATGGCAACTGATATCTTCTCCAGATAATCACAGATGGTGAACCTGTGCGTTTTGATTCAACAACGAGAGTGGGGAAGCTACCGCCGCAAGGACACACCGCAAAGAAGAGCAGCCTGTCATATCATTACGCATGGTCGAATGGCACTGACGTGGTTTCAGTCAGCTCACTCCCGAGAAGCCTCGGAAATAGATTCATTGCTGCAGCTGGCATGCCCCCGGGTTAACTATCCCCTTAATCAAAGCCATGCGGATGCGGGGTGCTCATCCAACCCCACACGGGAAATATGCCTCGCATTTTCGGCAACGACGCCGCACGTACTTCATCTGCTTGCCAATATCCGTCAGAATTCTTCTCATTACTGTCAATCAGGCCGCCAGTCATCGCACTCGAATGATGTCAGGGTCCCATGTTCTTACGGCCCTATCATCATAGGCACTGTTCGTTGATGGTGGCACACTGGCCACGGCCGATATCGATCCGATCCGTTGACTGGTCTCATCGGCTATGACACGGGACACAAGACCCAACCTAACATGATGCACGAGCCTGGATCAAACGAATATTTCCATCTAACTTGGATATCTTCTAGGAACGGCAGTGTGGTGTCATTGCTCGCGACGACAATACAAGCAGGCCTGTTCGGCCTTGTCAGATCGTCATATGATCACTTCCGCGTGCCGGTGCGTCTGTGGCAGGTATTGTTGGTGATGCCCCAAGGCTTTCAAGTTCCCCCTTAACCTTGGTTTCCTGCACGACAACAGGGGGGATCTGAGGGAATGAAAAGAAAGAAGCAAAGAAAGGCACTCGTCACGTCATTTACACCAACGTGGTCTGAACAAAAGGAGTATCCCATTCCCATGGATTGAACGTTGCTATACTTGTCGCACTGTGTCCTTGGTCGGCCACTGTCTGCCTAGACAATGACACAAAATATCGATGCTGATAACTGTATACAGAGCTCTCACTCAGAGTCAGGGATCAAATTTTGGGTAAGCAGACCCACCTCCACACTGTCATGGTCATCCAGGGTAGAAATATGGCGCCTTACCCTGTGTTGTCATTGACTTGAACATACCTACCTGTCAGACAAACCCTCTCTTCAACGTATTGCTATCTTGCCACGGCCAGGCGTGCGTGACGTGGGTTTCGAGAGAACGCTGTTGAATCGCAAGTCCGAGTCTAACCTCAACGATCGCGCGGTGTTGTTGTATCCGAGTCGTTCAGCACTAGTATTGGTCTCATCTATTCCCTGCCTCACAGTGTATACCACTTTATCGCACAACGTCCTCATTGGTTTGTTCGAACCATCGCTGGCCAATATATCCTTGAGAGCGGCGAACTGGACGAAATTAATTAAAATGGGTTCTGAGGACGGTACTTTGGGCTACACCACAAGGTGTAAGATAGCAAAACTGAAGGCATAGGCCGGCGCTCATGAGTGTGAACTCGTGGGGCAGGTGAGAGGAAAGACGAAAATGTTGCTGAGCAGGTCACAGAGAGTTAAGGAGGAACGTACAAACGAGTCAACGAATTTCGTGAATCGTTTCTTCCATGCCCCCGAAGTTGGGAATGTGAACTGCTGAGCGCCTGCCTATTAATTCTTTGTCTCGAAATTACCCTTCCTGACTGAAACAATAGCGCGCTGGCATCACTGAATACATGCCGTCCCCGCCATTTCACGGCATCCCGACGGGTAATTCGGACAAGGGACCTAGAGGTCACGAGCGCACCCGTGTAGTCGGTAGGTTAACGGGGCACGGCGCGCGCGGACGGCGTATGATGTTTATGCTTACAGGTGCTATATTATCCATCTCTCGTTTCTTTTTGTCTGTGACACCCTCCCTGAATATGATGTCGCCACCATCTATCTTGAGATGATGGGATGACGATGGATTATTATTAATACTCATCATCCAATGAGACCTCCCAGGGACCTCTCACAAAGAGACCGAAAGGCGAAAAAAAAAGACCACGCACGGAACAATGTATATTAGCGGATTGGGACCGGGGCCGATCGGTGAGGGGTAAGGCACGGCTGCAGGAAAGTGCATTTACTTTCGGTACCTGTGGATCACAACTCGGAGTACGCAGTGGGTAGGGCCACAATGTTGCGAGTGGGGCATCCGAATGGCCGCAGGACTTTGAAATGATCCCCTGTCCGAGGGGAGCCACTGACAGGCCAAGTACAGTGGATTGACCTACAATATGCATCGTATTATGATCCATGTCACGGACCGGCCCAAGTGTTCGTTGAAAACGGTGTTCATTCCTACCCAGGTCACTCGCGCTGCTGGCTGATCCATCCCAACGGAAAATATAGAGTATCTCATCCAAGAGAAAAAAACATGGCCTCGTGTCGCACTAGGGACTTTGTTTCTTTTGTTTTCGCCCATCAGAGACATATGACGGAGGCTCCGGCCTATGTAATGTGTACGTTGTTCCATGAACTCACGCTCGGGACCGGTTCATAATCTGCCTGAGACATGCGAGATCTTGGCCACAAATACTACACTTGCTGTATTTGGAAGGGCCTTATTGTGAACGTCGGAAAGCGACAATATTAATCTCACGTTGCAATGGATGCCGCCTCTCTGCACTTTGTCGGAGCCACTCATCTTATTGTTTTGCATAGCCAATTCGGACAAGAGGTAAGGGGGGATGGTTTTACCGATGGAGGTGCCGTGGTGAGTCGCAACGCAATGAGCACCTCTTCGGGCCGCCTCACATCGTGACAAAGCACCCACACCCGTTCTCCGCATGAGGAGCGTCGCTATAAAGAGGCTGGCGAAAGCACCCTGCTCCCTCCAGCTTCCAAAAGACAGCTGTGTCCTCTCGTCCATTGAACACTCGCCCGAGCTCTCTCGCACATCGACGCCTCGCTCGCTTTTGCTCCGTTTGCCATTCGCAGATCATAATCCTCATCAGACATGGATTCCTTCGCCACCATCCTTTCTGTCTTCGCCAGCTCCAAGGATGAGGAGGGCACCTCGGACATTCCCGTCACCGAGTCCTCGAACGATAACTGGGGCACCACCTACTGCGTCATCGCATGAGTGGTCACTCCTCGGACTCACGCGTTAAAGAGAGGCGCGCCTGTGCACTGTCACATTCTTCGTTGTGAGCACATCTATCTGTAGATTCATGTTAGTCGCACATCGCTCACCTCTCTCATTCTCGTTCTTAGCATCGCACACCTCACGTACACATTTCATACCATCGTCATTTTGCCATTACCATCGTCTTTACCATCACCATCGTACATTGCTGCGGCGATACCCTTGGGAGATCATTGAAACATTCTTCGATTGTGGGCACACATCTTTATTCGTTCAATATTTGTGCATGAGCATATTTTCGAACTTCGGACTAGTTTTGTTGTTTTAGTAGATGACTTGGCTTTACAAGGGATCAGGGAAACGTGGGAGAAGAAATAAAATTTGTTGACTTGACTGTGCGAAGTGTGCGTTACACCTCGTGAGACGTTTCTGCCAGCGCGATTTCGGACACGAGGC
>JBBPNB010000734.1:0-13000 GCA_038090635.1 Rubroboletus satanas | reverse complement strand
CGCAAGCGGAGTGACTGAACCCACTGGGGGTAGGATAGTGTTGATATTGATGAGCAGGTCACCATTGCGACTGTCGAGGACGCGGATCGAGCCAACAGTGGAATCCGCCTCGCCAGCGATGGCGATCCAGTCGCCGCTTGGGAAGAACTTGATTCCGCTGACCTCATGGTCGTGCTCGAGTGGACCGACGAGTCTCTCCCCGTGCGTTATACTCCAGATGCTCGCCGTTTTTTGTGGTCCCTGTGGCAAACCTGCTCGAGTCCGGGGAGACGTCCACTGCAGCCACATAATTTCCGCCCTCGACGTCGATGACCTTTTCGTGCAGCTCTCTGGCCCACACGCTTGCCCCGTTCGTAGTCCCACACACTATCCATTTCTCATCCCTCGACACAGCAATGGCGCGCAACTCCATTCCCCTTTGCCTTCCAACTTCTTCACCATCCGCAAGTCGCCATCGTTGGATCCCATCATTACCCCCGCCCAAAAGATGCTTTCCATCGGGGTGGAACGTGACTGCCCACACTTCATCAGGGCCACCAGTGTCAAGTACCATTGTTGGGTCTTACTGAATCGTTCCTCGGAACTGCTACGCACCGGTGTTTGTTGACGACATCCTCACTGATGGTACACAGTCGTGGGCTTTGAAGAGTGAATGAATGAAGTGTTTCGGTTTACTCGTGGTGCGCAAAGTTTTCAATATAGGTCTGTTCACACAGGCACCTCGATCCTTGGCGCTTATTCTTACTCGGATTGTAGCTAGGTGACCTTGCGACGACCATGCAAGCAGTCAGCATTGGCGAGACCTTTCTTCACTGCCAAGGGTAGTCTTACCCTGCGACCTACGAGCGTGAGTGCGCCTCGTGTCTCGGCTGCACGACTCGGCGCACGACGAACCTACAATCCGCATTAAACCCACTCGCGACATACCGCACACAAAACAGGTGTGCATTCCAGGTCGCTCTCCAACAGCGACCGCCCATACTACAGCTCTGGATCCTCCGATTCCTTGTGTTCAACCTCTACCATTGTCCCAAGTATTTCATGGGTCATGGCACAGCGGAAGCTGCGGTTGAAATCATCGGCAAAGTCGCACCCCATAATTACAAGACGAGCTATCTCACTGTGGGTCACCTCAAAGGCGCCAACAGCCTTGGAACGGATCCGTCAGAGAAAGAAGCTGAAGACGGACACTGTGCCGACGGCTGTTACCGTAAAGAGAAAACTTGCGATATTGGACGCAAGTCATATCAGGCCCTCAGGCCCCTGGTTGCCAATCGGAAGCTGGCATACTCGACTAGCCTGCTGATTATTGTGTGGGGTAAGCTGTTTTGTTTACCTCTGGTCTCGGCCGGGCTGGTTGAAGTCGGATTGTCAATGCAGTGCCCATCAGTCTTGCTTTCCCATTGGGAGTACGGGTTCGTTCGTAACATGCTCGATACTCAGTCTCGTTTAGTCACAATGGATTTGTGACGTGCTAGTGTGTTTTCTTCTGAAGCGTAGTGTGTCTGATACACTCTCACCAGCCTCCAAAGCAAAGGTGCAAATTTCGGGGACAGCTCGCCGAATCATACTGAAAATTGTCAGCACACGTCTGAAAAGTCCGTGGTTAGCCCATACCGATCTGGGTGGCTGGTGCGTTATCCCTTGTAGCAGCAGGGTTCATTACATCGTTGTCGCCATTCGAACATCGCGGGAAGCAGTGTTGTAGTCTGCCACTACGACACCGGCGATAGAAGTTATACCTCGGCCAGCCATTCACTGGGTCCTTTACGCTGATCGTGGTGAGTTCATCCCATTCCAAACATCGGACGATCTTCATACGCTGCGCGATCTGGGACACCGATTGAGTCCGACTCGGCCAATCTCTGCGTAAGTTGTCTGCGGAACAGGTGAGTAGGGACCAGGCATCGGCCTTGTGCACGCTGACGTTTCCAGTCATCACCAGCGTTGACATCACGAAGAGCCCACTCCCAAATAATGTAACGTCCTCATCGTGCGTCTCGGCCAATTCAACTGCTGATGGAGTCACACCAGCACCAGTCTCGTTCAGCCGAAACTGCGAACGCTTGCTGTCGCCACCTTTTGCGTGGGCGCTCGCAATACCTGACTCGCAGGAGCTTGTGGCCCTCTGTTTGAAGTGGTTCAAGGGACTTAGCAAGGTGCGGCTCACCGGGGCACCTGGACGAACCCACTCGAAGCGGTTATGCGTCTCGCTCGCGATTCAAACAGAGGTGTGTCATGCGCGCATCCGATAGCCTCCTCCCGTCGATTCCGAATCACACCGTTCCCCAATACACCACAACACACAGGTACTCACCGCCACGATCCTCGAGCAAGTGTTTGAGATCGAGTACCTCGTCCAATATACCCAATGTCGCTGCAAAAATTGCACAGAAGGCGCTCGTTCAAGTCGGTCAAAATGTCACGCACAAACGCACGTTTTTTTTTCTCGGACGACTCATGTCGAAGCATTGCATTCATTCGGGACCAGGCTCAAGCGCTTGTTACCGATATTCGCATCTAGAGCGAGGGTAACAGAATGCAACGACGAGGATAAGCCATCGTTCGCACGCCTCTGTCTCGAGACGTTGATGCGGGCAGAGGTGGTAAACGTTCTGGGACCCCACGAGGCGGAAAGCCGTCGAGAAAATTGTCTTGTCGCAGGGTTATACGGACTCGGACTCAGGCAAACACCGCCAAGGAAGAACCATGCAGTTTCGAGAACTTGATCGTCACTGTCATCTGGATGAATGTGTTCAAGAACTTGACATGCGACGGCCGACGCGATCGCCTGCATGGTGGATATACCAGGGGAGCCCATGTCTGGAAGATCCATTTGCACATTAGCGACCCCGGTCGCCTGCTGTAAAGTGACACCGTTGTGCATACATCGTGGATAGACATCGAGAGACCAGAGAATGGGAACAGTCCTTGTAACATTGGACCTCTGCTTTCTTCGGATCAGGAATAGAATTTCAAAGACGACAGGTTGGTTTCTACTCCCGAGGATTCACACCAATGACGCCGACGAGGAGTAACTGCCAGGCTTGTCGATGATCTGATCTCGTGCGTCGACTCGATTGTAAAGCGAGACAAAGAATCGTCGCAGCGTCGCGACGACGCTCGTTTCGTTCGCGGAGTGCGAGCGAAAGAGCGTCTCGAATACATGATCGACGGGCGCCCCGACAGTCGTGTAGGGTGTCGCCATGTGCGTTGCATACACTCCAACATAGTAGTAGGCCATTGATGACCCGATCACCTACTGCCAGCGCGTTCCTGTCCGCTGCAAGGGACAATCATCTCAGGTCTTGCGCGCTCGCATTAAGTAGTGCTTGGATTCTTGATGGACGAGAGACACATCGAAGCAGGAGGAATGTGACGTCCTAACGTGCAATGGTATATCGAATCGTTACACATTGTCCTCCAATCTCGATCTCAACATTCGCGTGCGTATCACATAGATTTCCTTGGTGACCGTGAAGTAATTAGCCCGCTCGACCACCGACAAGCTTATCAGAACTTATACTTAATGCTGCGGGATAACACTGACCCAAAAAAACCGCACGATCGATGTCTCCATGAGGATCTACACGGCTTGCTACATCAAATCACCTTCATCCGTGGGTCCCATCTCCAGTGCCTGAGCCACGACACAACAGCCATGCGGGTAACCTGATCCTGATTGAAAGGACAGCATCGCCTGATTCTCGTTGACCCTAACCCACTGTGAGTTTAACGATGTAAGCTAAAGGAAAGTATGCGGACCGTTACCTGGATCCTGTCAGCTGATGGTTCAGACGGATCGTTCGGTTGTTGCATCTAAAATGATGTGAGCTGTCGTGACGAGTTCTACGATGACCAGAAAACGACCCACTGGGTCTACCCCTGATGCATCTGCAGCACCCTGTCTTGGATGCTTAGGCTTAGCAGCCGATTTGGGCTGGAATGTGTGATGAGCCGCCGTATACAAGTTGGAGGAACAACGAACCTTTCGTTGTTCGGGGGGATTCGCGACCACTCGCTAGAATGATATGTTAGACACATCGCATCCAATCGTCTATCAAGGAAGACACTCACGCGGAAAGGTTGCGCCGCAGCCATCCACGAACGTCCCTTGGGTGTGGGTTCTGCTCTGTCTGGTGACTGTGAACGAGATGGATGATCGGCAGGCTGACGCGACTCTCTGGTCACTCGATCGGGCTTATGCACTGCCGGGTCCTTGTTACGCTTCCTGATCCACGACGGCAGTAGCCTTTTAATCATCGGACCATCCTGAGATGACTTGGTAATATCGAGATTTTCTTCAGGGGGGGCACCTGCCAACTGGGGTACGGCATCTGACGCGCCAAATGGCGGTGTGTCGTCCCCGCGGGGACGGGCTGAAAAGACTGGGGACGGAGGCTACAGCAACGTCAACATGAAAGTAAGGCGAGAATATAGTGATCACGGACCTCGTTGTAGTCGAACTGGGCAACGGGCGTGGTCGACGGCACCTCGACCTATGCGACTGTGAGAACTCGGTTCGAGGGGGAAACGAATGAATGAATACCTCGAGATCACCATCGCTGGCTTCGCTGTGGGTCTCGTCTGGTTGTCGTTCCTCGCGAGTGTTTTCTTCTGGAGGGGAGGTCATGGGAGGGGCATTTGCCGACGGTGCATCATCTTCGCGGGAATGGGCAGAAGAGACCGGGGACGGAGGCTACAGTAGCGTCAACATGAAAGTAAGAGGTGAACATACTCATCACTCACCTCGTCGTAGTTGAACTGGGCAGCGGGCGTGATCGACGGCACATCGATCGTAAGAACTCGGTTCGAAGGGGAAATGAAGGAACAGATACCTCGAACAGATCCTAATGTAGTGTGGGCTTATCGGACATGTAATGTTGTGAACAGACCAGTGCTTACCTCATCAAAGTCCGGGAGAACACTGCCGAGATTACGTACACTAATTTTGCCATCACGTCGCCCAGTCGCAATATATATGCTACTGTCCGGGGAGAGGGCAATTGAATCTATCCGTGCACTGCCCTTGATGACTGGACCAATCCGAGCCAGTGTGGATGTATCCAGGAACGAGATGGTGTGGCCCGTGTAGGTAGTGATGAATGTCCCATCGGTGGCTAGGGCAATAGACTCGACTGGGCCATGATTATTGAGACTCTGCGACTCAGCAAGCTGAGACCCAGTGGACACATCAAAAGATTTGATTGTGCTGTTGCTTGATGCGACAAAAATTTGGTGACCGTCGTTGGACCACGCAAGTGGAGTAATTGAATTTATTGAGGGTAGGATAGTCTCGATATTGATGAGCGGGTCACCATTGCGACTGTCAAAGACGTGGATCGAGCCGACAGTGGAATCCGCCCCACCGACGATGGCGATCCGGTCGCCACTAGGGGAGAACTTGATTCCACTGACCAAATAATCCTGTTGAAGTGGGCCGACGAGTCTCTCCCCGTGCGTTATACTCCAGATGCTCGCCGTCTTCTCCACAGTCCCTGTGGCAAACCTGCTCGAGTCCGGGGAGACATCCACCGCACCCACGTAATTTCCGCCCTCCACATCGATGACCTTTTCACGCAGCTCTCCGTCCCACACGCTTGCCCCGTTCCCGGTCCCACATACTATCCACTTTTCATCCCTCGACACAGCAATAGCGCGCAACTGCATTCCCCTTTGCCTTCCGACCTCTTCACCATCCGCAAGTCGCCATCGTTGGATCCCATCATCACCCCCGCCCAAAAGATGCATTCTGTCATGGTGGAACGCGACTACCCACACTACGCTAGGGCCACCAGTGTCAAGTATCATTGTTGGGCCTGACTGAATTGTCAGCATTGTACAATCATTCCTCAGAACTGCTACGCACCGGTGTTTGTTGACGACATCCTTACCGATGGTACACCGTCGTGGGCTTTGAAGAGTGGAGGAATGAAGTGTTTCAGTTTACTCGTGGTACGCAAAGTTCTCAGTATTATTATAAGGTCTGTTCACACAGGCACCTCGTATCTTCGGCGCTTATTTTTACTCGGATTCCAGCTAGGTGATCTTGCGACGGCCATGCAAGCAGTCAGCGCTTCAGCATCGACGAGACCTTTCTTCGCTGCCAAGGGTAGCCTTACCCTACGACTCACGAGCCCGAGTGCGCATCGTGTCATGACTCGGTGTATAACGAATCTCCAATCTGCATCAACCCCACTCGCGACATGCCTAGCACAAAACACGTGTGCATTCCAGGATGCTCTCAAACAACAAACGCTCATAAGTACACCCCGCACGAGGTGGGGAATTTTCGTGTGTGGGTCCCTCGCCCCCTTGTCCCAGGTCTTCCAACGAAGCCTGGCATTGTTTCCTTTACACCATGGGCGGCCTCATAGTGCTCCACGGGATCCTCCGATTCTTTGCGTTCAACCTCTAGGAAAGTCCCGAGTACCGCACAAGTCGTGGCAAGAATGAAGCCGCAGTTGAAATAATTCACAAAGTTGCAGCCTACTTACAATAGCAAGACGAGTTATCTCACTGTGGAGCACCTCAAAGGTGCCGACAAGTTCGGAACGAGTCCGTCAGAGAAAGAGGCCAAGATGGATGTGTCAGCGGCTGCTGCTGTGAAGAGAAAACTTGCGATATTTGACGCGAGTCATGTGAAGCTCTTGTTTGCAGCTGGAAGCTGGCATACTTGACTAGCCTGCTGATCACTCTGGGGTAAGCTGTTTTGTTCTATTGCTGGTCCTGGCCAGGCCGGTTACAATCACATCCCCAATGCAGCGCTTATCGGTCTTGCTTTCCTATTGTGAGTACAGGTTCGCTCGTAACGTGGTCGGTACCCATACTCGTCTTAGGTTCAATGGATTTGTGGCATACCAGTGACTGATATTACCACTTTTTCTGAAGCGTAGTCTGACTGATACACTCACCAGTCTCCAAACCAGATATGGAAGATCGTCAGCACACGACCGAAAAATCTGTGGTTGGAACTACCTCCCATCTCCTTCAAGCTATAAATTCGCCAGTCTATGATCCGGTCACGATTGAGCTCGACTGTATTGCTCGCCGCATTCCATTGCTAGTACTATCGTTAGCCATCATTGCGTTGCACGCGATGTTCCTTGTAGCAGGGTTCATTGCATTGTTGTGGCCATTCGATGTTAGAAATTCTTGTGAACCCTCACGAATGCCTAATCTTGATCTTATCTTATCGCCTGAGAGCGACTGAGCGCATAAGAAAAACGGTGAATTACCACACCTACTACGACACCCACCGTGACGATAGAGTTCATACCTGGGCCTGCCATTCATCGGGTCCTTTGCGCTGATTGCGGTGAGTTCCTCCCATTCCAAACATCAGGCGATCTTCATACGCTGGGCGATCAGGGACACCGATTGAGCCCAACTCGGCCAATCTCTGTGTAGGTTGTCTGCGGAACAGATGAGTACAGACCAGGGATCGGCGTCGTGCATCCTGACGACCTCTCCCATCATCGCCAGTGTGGACATCACAGAGGGCATCCCAAAACAATGTACGTCCCCGTTCTGGCGTCTCAGCCAATGCAACCACTGATGCGAGCCACACCAGCATCGGTCTCGTTTTGCCGAAACTGCGAACGCTTCCTGTCGCCTCCTTCTGCGTGGACGCTCGCACGACCAGAATTGCAGGAGCTTCTAGCGCTGCGTTTGAAGCGGCTCAAGGGACTCAACAAGGTGCGGCTCACCGAGGCCCATTTCATACTCGGAGCACTTGCGCGTCTCGCTCATGATTCAAAAAGAGGTATGCCGTGTGCACGTCCGATAGCCTCGAGCAAGTGTTTGAGATCGAGTACCTCGTCCAATATACCCACTGGGTGTCCCGACTGTGCCAAACCCACTGCAAAAAACACATAGAATGCGCTTTTCGAACAGCTCGTGTCGGGACTGGGCTCAAGCGCTTGTTACCGAAATTCGCATTCAGAGCAAGGCTGACAGAATGCAATGACGAGGATAAGCCACCGTTCGCGCGCCTGTCTCGAGACGTTGATGGTGGCAGAGGTGGTAAACGTTCTGGGACCCCACGAGGCGGAAAGACGTCGTCGAGGGGCCCGGGATTGTCTTGTCGCTGGGTTATACGGACTCGGACTCAGGCAGACGCTGCCAAGGGCAAACCACGCGGTCTGGAGAACTTGATCGTCATTGTGTCATCTGGATATTTTACGTGTTCACAAACTTGACATGCGACGGGCAACGCGATCGCCTGCATGGTGGAAATACCAAGGGAGCGCATGTCTGGAAGGTCTATTTGTACATACATTAGCGGCGTTATTGGTATGAATCCTCGGGAGTAGAAACCAATCTGTCGTCTTTGAAATTCTATTCCTGATCCGAAGATAGCAGAGGTCCAATGTTACAAGGACTGTTCCCATTCTCTGGTCTCTCGATGTCTATCCACGACGTATGCACAACGGTGTCACTTTACAGCAGGCGACCCTGGTCGACGATCTGATCTCTCTTGCGCGTCTACTCGATCGTACAGTGAGACAAAGAATCATCGCGGCGTCGCGACTTGCGGGCGCTCGTTTCCGAATGCATGTACGGAGTACGAGGGAAAGAGCGTCTCGAGTACGTGAATGACGGGCGCCCCGAGATTCGTGTAGGGTGTCATCGTGTGCGTTAGGGTCTGTTCACACAGGCACCTAGTCGTGTCTTTGGCGCTCATTCTTACTCGGGTTTCAGCTAGGTGACCTTATGACGACCATGCAAGCGGTCAGCATCGGCGAGACTTTTCCTCGTTGCCAAGGGTAGTCTTACCCTGCCACCTACGAGCGTGAGTTCGCCTCGTGTCTCGGCTGCATGACTCGGCGCACGACGATCCTGTGTATTGGGCACTCTCGAACAACGACCGCTCATACTACACGAGAATGCTCTCCACAATATGGGTTTTTCTTCTCGCTTTCTTTCTTTCTTTTCCTTTCTTTTTTCATTTCGTGCGCGGGTCCCCCGAACCCTTGTCCCAGATCTTTCAATGAACCCTGGTGTTACTTCCTGTACACCATGCCAGGCAGTCCCATGATGCTCCTCTGGATGCTCCGGTTCTTTGTGTTCAACCTCTGCGAGTGTCCCAAGTACTTCGTGGGTCACGGCACGGCCGAACTGCGGTTGAAATTATCCACAAAGTCGCAGCTTTTGGCTATCCCACTGTGGGTTGCGTCAAAGGCGCCAACAAGTTTGGAACGGGTCCGTCAGCGAAATGGGTTTAACATCCATGTGTCAGCGGCTGTTGCTGTCAAGAGAAGTGATATTTGACGCCAGTCATGTCAAGCCCCTGTTTGTGAGTCGGAAGCTGGCGTACCGGGGTAAGCTGTTTTGTTTACCTCTGGTCGTGGCCAGGCTGGTTGAAATCGGATCGTCAATCTAGCGTTTATCGGTCTTCTTATTGTGTGTGCAGGTTCGTTCGTAATATGCTCAGTACTCAGTCTCGTTTTAAGCATAATGGATTTGTGACATACTAGTGCTGTCTTCTAAAGCGTATTATGCCCGATACACTCTCACCAGCCTCCAAAGCAAAGGTGCAGATTTCGGGGACAGCTCGCTGAATCATACTGAAAATTGTCAACACACGACTGAAAAAGTCTGTGGTTGGTCCTATTTCCCGCGTCCTCTTCCAGAAATCAAGTCGCCGGTCCATGATCTGATCATGGTTAAGTTTAACCGCATTGGTTTCCTGCATTCCACTGTCCCGGTGTCCTTACTCATCGTTACGGTGTGCACTGAACAAGTCCGCGCCGATCTGGGGGGCTGGTGTGATATTCCTTGTAGCAGGCCCGGGGTTCATTGAATTATTGTCGCCATTCAAATCTCGCGGAAAGGCAGAATTGTGGTTGTTCCTACTCGCCTGGTGCCGGAACACCGTCATGATTCTTCGCGGAAAAGAGATCAGAGTGCTCTCTTAACACTGCCCATTTTACAGGGTGGGGGCCACTGGAAGTGGTCAATCAACCGTACGTGGGCTTTCATCAAAGGAAACGGGAAAATGCGTCCACTGATCATTGGATTCCAAACAAAAAACACAGTTTATCAATCTCGCCGGCGGGTCCGACTTCCCTGTTGCTCGTGGCCCGGAGAGCTGCACGTCTGAAGTACGGACGTCCAAACCGTTTTTCCTCGACGAGCGCTTCGTCACCTTGGTTGACACGCCCTGATTCGACGATACGTCTCGCAGCGACACAGACATCCTCTCGTTCATTGCGGCGTATCTATCCAACACATGAGTTGCTTTCCTTACATTGGGAGGGGGTGGAGGGGCCTGGTCCTTTGCGGTGATTGCGGCGAGTCCCTCCCATTTTAACAACCAGGCAATCTTCATACGCCAGGCGATCAGGGACACCGATCGGGCCCGACTCGGCCAATCTCTGGTGGATATTAACCAGCTCACGCGAGTACGAAGTCTCCCCGCGTCTTGAACCTTTACACTATGCCGTTAGCACCTTGTTTTTTCCTGCACCTTGATATATTGCTCGACTGGTTCCGAATTGCCCTGATATCACGATACACGAGATTCAGAGACGACTCGGTGACATGCATTCCAAATCCGAAACCCGCCCGTGTCGATGGAAGCGTGCTGGTTACATGTCCGCGAGCGAGAGCTAGCCCTTGACGTCAATGTAGAACGTGTCAAGGTGCTAGACAGATCGTAGACCAGCTTGGTTGAGCTTGTTTGTTCGTCAGAATGTCGAAATATGGCGCTTCCAATTTGCCTTGGGGGGAACAGCATGACAATACCAGACGTGGACTCGATCACACGGGCTTGCATACCGCGATGGTAGGATCGGTCTCCAAAAGCTCAGTATAGTACGAGAGAGGAACCCGTAGCATTGCGGTGGCTTCCAAGCGGATGCTTGTGATACAATCTATCCGTGGCGAACCGGGAGATTTGTCGTGTGAAGGGATTGGTGGCGTCATCGAGGCACGTGTGTGAGCACATGCTGGCCCCGGAGAGACGCGTGAGTACGTCTGCGGCGTCCACCTGTCAAACATCAATATTTAATAGCAGCGAGAGCGGGCTGTTCCAGGGACGCCAGCGCATGCGAATAGGAACGTGACGCGGTGGGACATACATTTGTCCCCCATTTTGCAGACAACGTTCTTCTGGAGTAACGCTCGCGTCCTGGAATGCACACGTGTTTTGGGCGCGGTCCGTGCGTGGGTCTGATGCGGACTGCGCACTCGCCGAGAACCGGGTCCTGCAGCCGAGATACGACGAGCACTCAGCGCTCAGGCTCGTAAGTCCCAGGAAATGACTGCGCTCGACAAGGATGAAAGGTTTCGCCGATGCTGACTGTATGCCTGGTCATAGAAAATAGCTGGGATCCGAGTAAGAAAAAATATCAAAGACACGAGGTTGTGTGAACATACCATATTGAGAACGAGGGAACATGTTTATGAAGCAAGTTTGCAATCCATAAATAACCCGAAACACACCATTCTCTCAGTCTTTGAAGTCCGTGACTTCGTACCACCAGCGGGGATGTCGTCAACCAAGGCCCCGCGATAGTACTCGACCCCGGTGGCTTCAATGGGGTACGTGTGGTCACGTTCCACCCTGACAGAACGCACCTGTTTGGCGGGGCTATGGTGTGGCTCGGCAATGGCGACCTGCGGATGGTGAAGAGGTTGGAAAACAAACAGAAATGGTGTCGCTCACCATTTCTGTGTCGAGGGATCACAAGTGGATTGTCTGTGGGACTACGAAGGGGGCAAGCGTATGGGACGAAAAAAAAATCATCAAAACGGAGGGCGGAAACTGGGTGTAGGCGGGCGCTCCCCAGATTCGACCAGGTTTGCCACTGCGATAGCGACTGGTCGACCCCCTCAAACATGATGATCAAGTCACTGGAATCAAATTCTCGAATTGCAAGTGGATTGCCACTGCTGACTGGACGCGCGCTGGACTCTCAAGTTATCTTCGTATACGCTAAACGACCACCGACTGAGCCGGACTCGGCGGGTCTTTGCGTAGGTTGTTTCCAGAACGGATCAGGGATCGGCGTCGTGCATGCCGATGACCTCTCCCATCATCACCAGCGTGGACATTACAAAGGGCATCCCCAAACGATGTGCGTCCCCACCTTGGCATCTCGGCTAATCGATGGACCCACTGACACACACTTATCCCCTTCTTAGTCACACACACTACCCACTTGTGATCCCTCGACACAGAAATGGCACGCAACCTCATTTCCGTTTGCTTTCCGACCTCTTGACCGTCTGCAAGTCGCCATCGTCGAACCTCATCACGGCTCCCACCCCATAGATGCATTCCGTCAGGGTGGAACGCGACTGCATATACCCCATCAGAGCCACCGGTGTCAAGTACTATCGTCGGGTCTTTGTCGACGACATCCTCACTAATGGTACAAACTCATGGGCTTCGAAGATCGAGAGAATGTGGTCTTTCGGGTTATCCATGGATTGCAAAGTTGCTTCATAAACATGTTCCCTCGTTCTCAATATTATAAGGTCTGTTTGCACAAGCACCTCGTGTCTTTGGTATTTATTCTTACTCGGGTCCCAGCTAGGTGACCTCGTTACGACGACCAGGCATGCAGTCAGCATCGACGAAACCTTTCATCCTTGTCGAGCGCAGTCATTTCCTGGGACTTACGAGCCTGATCGCTCGTCGTATCACCGATGGTACACCCTAGTGGGCTTGGAAGAGTGAAATAATGAAGCACTTAGGTTTACTCGTGGTGCGCAAAGCTGCTCCAGTCTATAAACACGTTCACTGATTTTCAATCTAGGTCTGTTCGCACAGGCACCTCGTGCCTTTGGCGCATATTTCTACTTGGATCCCAGCTAGGTGACCTTACGACGACCATGCAAGCAGCATCCGCAATACTTTTCGTCGTTGCCAAGGCTAGTTTTGCTCTGGGGCTTACCAGCCTGAGTGCTTGTCGTACTCGGTTGCAGGAGAGCCTATAACCCGCATGAAACCCACTTGCGACGTACCGCACACAAAACACGTGTTCATCCC
>JBBPNB010000733.1:0-13017 GCA_038090635.1 Rubroboletus satanas | reverse complement strand
AGGGAGCTCAGGCCTCAAGGTTTGGCTCACACCCATTATCATAATTCACAAGTAGTAGTAGCAAATCTATTATGTTGGAAGCATGCTTTACATACATCTACCCCTTGGGAGGGTTCGCCGGGTTCCGGGAGGCTACCCCTTCCGAGCTTCTCCGCGAGCCTTCCGGCTCGCGGCCCCTGCGAATGACCAATCTGCCGATCTCACACAGCAGAGTGTCAATCTGCCGGTCGCAGACCGTCGGACTTCTAATTTTCCAGTCTTGAGCCACGACTTACCATTTTAGGAAACCGTTCGAGCATTGTATATGTAGTACTGCTCATCGCAACATCGTTCACGGACACGGAAGAATTCACTTGCTTATGGAAACATGGTAATAAGTACTTGTCTTGTCCATTGATTCATCTGTTTTATTTTGGTCACACAATGAAAGAAGAGTACGTGCAGCTGCTGAATCAATGTGGGATCCCGTCGTGGACATCCGAGTCCTTGGCTGTTGATCCACATATATATTCTTGGGCCACGACCTGTACACGACGGCACCGCCGTGACCATCCCACAGTGACGAGGACTATCTGGTCCCTATCGCGCTACTCCAAGTGGCAGCTGGCCAGTGTACAACCCTAGTATTGCTTCCCCTGCCGCATCTGTCGAGACGTTCGACAATACTGTGTCGCAAGGAAACTCGTGACAACATAATATTCATAATATTTTCGTTATGTCAAGGTCGGACGTCGACGGAACGAAATACCTAGTCCAGTGCTAATGGCCTGGCTCGCCGCAGTCAATCTCGGTCAGAAAATTACACTCTACATTTTGACTCCAAGGCCTGCCTATGGGGGACCAACGCGAGACATACAACACCGCGATTATTTGACAATAAAAGGACGACATATTGTGTCATATGGTACCACAGAAAGCTGAGAAAGAGCGACAACAGGGATGCTTAGGGGACTTAAAGTCAAGCGCAGTTACAGCTCTAACACATAGTATCCACATCAATCTTGAGCAAACTTTTCAAAGATATCCACCAGAGGCGTCGCACCAGTCACGAAGAATCAGAAGATGCGGTTACTACGAAAAATATCACGTGCCGGGCATCATGGGGTAGTGTATGAAGAAACGGTCTATCTTTGCGCATTGGCACACAAGGTCACACCGTTTCTCCGACGCCGTCAAGATTGATCTCGCTCCGACGTGTGTTCTCGCCATTCGTAGGGGTGACCGAACTCGTCGGTGTGGATTGCCCATTTTCGACCTTGCTCTCGGTCAATGTCGTGATGTGGACTTCCACTCCGCTCCTTCGGTCGCTATAAGACGACTGCGGCCGGTAGACGCGCATCCGAGTGGAAACCATCGTCGTCGGCTGGTTCGCCCGATTAGCCAACCCGATACGAATGATGACCATGTAAAACGTGATGGAGATGATGGGCGTGACCTGGACAATCAGCGATAACGTGTAAAATATCAGTGGGACTATTCTCATTCGCGAGCGAGGGCATGATGTGCTGACCATGTCTAGAATCACGTATTGACCGTTGGATTCATTTACGAAGCACGTCAACGCCGCAAGAAGAGTGACGGAGTAAATCACACCGGCATCGATAATAATGTGTAGAATGGGCAGTAGGTGGGATGTTCGGTGGTCACCCAGCCTCGCGACCGCCCGCTCGACAGACCAAATACGATAAGCCAACAGAACTGGCGAGGAGGGAAAGAAGTTCAGAAGCTCTCCTCGACACACCAAAAATGCGAGTACGAACGGGTCGTCAATAGGTTGGTCGTCAACGTCGATGCGTAAAACGACGTGATCCAATGAGCGAGGCTCCCACCAAAGACCTCGTTTTGTGTCACCTGCGATGCGGTATACGGACTTCCGATTCCAGTTACTGCTTGGAAACGTGATCAGTGATTCCCATTTACCCACCAAAATACCTGGTACACATACTGCCAACGGCACACCAAAGTAACGCGGGCAAAATCATGATAAGCTTAGACCGCCATACAGCATAACAGCGGTAAAGCTATCAACGCAGTTAGCGGATGAAGTTCCTCTGGAGAAGAAACAAAGCTTACGATGACGCCGTCCCCTATCAGCGTCTGTGCAGTATACACGTAATTCTTGTACACAAATGTCCACTGCGACACGTTTGAAAAATAACCAATAGGACCTCCTGGGTAGGTGTCTCGGTACACTATCAAACCCTCCATGATCCTTATGATGTCGATGACGAGGTGCTATGTGCGCCCCAAAAAAACAATCTCTATCCTATGCTTACCGAGGAAAACGACAAGAAACACGCACCGCCGTGCTAAACAGCAACAACAAACACGCTACCGTAAGCATCCTGCGGTTCACTGGGTGAGTGGACCGTTGAGACCACAGTACACTGATCGTTCCTCCGAACATCAACAACGAGAAACCTTGCCCCACAGATTGTTCAATATGGTTTGCCCACGATATCGTCGTTAACGGATCTTACCATACAACAGCGCTTCCAGTAGCACTGACAGGAGCTCTGCCTTGTCGATAGGGATGCCATGGGGGGGCATAGCCCAGGACGTACACAAGCAAAATGCCGAAGCGAACGCGCGAGCCGAATAACAAGGGAAGGAAAGACGGCTGGGGAGAGGGGGGGAGGCGTAGAAATAGGAGGAGGCAACACCCCTTCCACCAGAGCCTCGCCCACTTATGTATCCCGAACAGGCCCATCGCAGCAGGGCGCACTTGGCCAACCTCGATAGCCAAGGCGGATTAAGGCTTGGATTAAGGAACACCTCTCAATACCCCACTGACAAACCTTAAACCCGATCACGTGGTTCCCACATTGAAATGTGTGTCGACGCCGGCGCGGGTGCATAGTGTATGTAACGCGAATTTGATCGGGGAGGCGAAGAGTGGCGTGGAGCGCAAAAACTGCAATGTTCCAATGGCCCGTTCAGCGGCTCCAGGATAAACTGTTTTACTGTAGAAAACGTTTCAAATTGGCCAGACACAAGAAAGACGGCAAGTGGCGTCCCCAGTGAAAATAACCCTGCATAACGAAAGTTGTTTTATTCATCGGGGTTCACATTGACCTGACGGCGCAACTAACCGTGAGAGATTGATCAGGGGTGATTGTCCAAGTATCAAGGGTCCACTGCGCCATCGATGCCTTTTATAACTATCCTCTACCTTGTCCAAAATTGGTAATGTGGAGCTCGGCGAGGCGTTCGGCCGTGACTCGGAGAAAACTTTGACCATTGAACAAGCCTCTTAAAGGGGAACTTTGTGTGTTGTACTTCCGACGTGACGTTGTCTGTGGACAACTCACCGCGAGAGGTTGGGGCTATGCCATGTAGTATGTATTCAGTGACTCCTTTCCTAGTCGGATGGGCTCTGAAAAAAAAAAGAACAAAAGAGTGAGCTTTCAGAGGTCACTTCTCGAAGAACTTCGAGAAAAAAAAACGCAACAGTTGAACGTTATTCACCCTGAGCGTCTCATCGTTCGGATGGCTCGTATTTATTCAGCCAGAGTTGCTATCAGGGAAATAAAGTATTTTTCCACTGAGGAAATTTAGTACATGCTGTGCACCTGTGTATCAGCCATGCGCAAGGACGTCACACGCAAGTACTGCCGACCCGACACTGCCACCCAGTGGGTAGTAACCGTGTTGATAACTAGTACCGTAGTACGTTGACGATAGTCTGGTAACCAGGGTCCAGGTCATAGACGTGGCTGGTCACCAGACACGTTGACGATGAGATATTCAGTTTGTCCAACTCATGGAATGAATCGATTTTTTTAGATAATATAGTCATTTCTGTAGTACTTTACCTACTACCTAGTTGGTCTCTGTCCATGTCAAATATAAATGCCATCCGTGTGATTGAAAGAGAACAAAAGGGGAAAAAGGCAAGTCCAGATTAGCGTATGGCCAAGTGTGGTGTCGTCTGGCAGTTTGCGGTCACGCAAGGCAAGGGAAAGAAAGAAAAAGGGGAAAAAGAAAGAAAAAAAGAGGAACAAGAATGCGAAAACATGATGAAGCAAGTACAACAATGGCTCGCTGAGATCACTTTCCCAGAATCTACGATACACACACACCTCCACCATCATAGGGCCCGTGCCCCCGTCCACGACTGCATGCCCACTGATCTCGACGCTTCGTCTGGATGAAGCCCGTCACTCCCTGCCACCAAATACGCCTCATCGCTCGCATACGCCGGCACATGTTGTTGGAACCCCTGCGATCCAGATTGCGAACGCGATGGTGCATGCCGAACCTGCATCTCAAACGATTCCGGTCCAACAGCTTCAACCCCCATCGAAGACGGTGACCGTTCACCATACCCCGGCTCCGGGAGCGGCGGCGGTGGCGACGATGACGACGTCCGCCGCGAGTGGGACGACTTCTCCCCGATCTCCCCGTTGGTGAAACGGTACAGCGAAGGCGGTATCGGAGAGGGTATCGGTATATCGCTCGAAGAATAGTACGACGCGTGTCGGGACATCGTCAGCGGGGGCACCTGCATCCGCGCCTGCACCCGCTCCGCTGGCACGGTCACCATTTCTGACGATCCGACGTTGATCAACGGTGGAGTCGTCGTCGTCATCGTCGTCGTCCGCTCGACCTCGAGCGAATCATCAACGTACCCCGCGTGACGCTTCTCGTTGACGTCCAACGACCCAGGTGGCACCCGCGTCGGCTCGTACGCGTGCGACAGGGTGAGTTCGGACGTGGACCGGGCGTGTGGCTCGCGGAACATGGGCGCGGTCTCAAGATCCGATAATACGCGCGCGTTCTTGGACGCTTTGCGATGCCGGATGCCCAACCGGTCTTTCAAGTCCCCGCTGACCCACATCTCGCGGACGATGTCCTTGTCTAGCGGTGCGTATGCGGAAGAGGCGAACTTGTAGAGGAAACGTGGCGCTAATGGCGCGAGGAGGTCAGACAGGTCTCCATGGGCACGAGACGAGCCCTTCGACAGGTTCACTTACCTAATGCGACCATCACCGAGAAGATGACCGTGGCCCAGAACGTGACATTACTGAACAGTACCGCCACTTCGTCCACGAACGAACCTGTGGTCGAGAAGAAGTTGCTGGGTGGGAAGTACGAGTACACCACAACCCACAGGAGCATCACGAGCGATGATCCAATGACGACGATCCACGTGATGAACGTCCAGCTGGGGCAAAAAAGTTCAGGTCAGCACCCACGCCAAGTAGAGCGTATGTATGTGAAGAACGCACTAGTGAGTGTTCATTCCAACGTAGGTATTCGCGGCAAAGATAGCAGCGATCCCAACGGTGGTGCCAAAATCAGCCAGGGAGTCGATGCCCTTGCCGTTCCAGGACGTCGCGAGACCAAGGGACCAAACAAGATAAGGAATGAAGAAGACGACAGCCGACTGGTAAAGACCATCGAGCATATACGACCAGAACTTTATGCGGGTATATTCTAGACCACGAATGCCTCGAATGTAGAGCTCAGGGAAAGCCAAGGCTGCTTTGGCATTGATATCCTGGTCGAATGCTGATAGGTTGGGTGTCAGGACGGACGCATTCCACCGAGATCATCGAAGACACTTACCGCCAAGAACGATTACGGGAAGCGACGTGAAAATCAAGTTGTAGAGAAGGATAAAACTGTAGTCGTACAGATATGTCGCGTCGAAGCTATCCAAGAATAGATGATTAATCGCGATAGTTCTCATGACCACACTCGATGACTCACTAGCAAAAGAAGAGATACCAAAACAAGGCCAACGTCCAAATCACGTTCTGATAACCAGTCTATTAGTTTAACCAAACCCACAAAAGACGACGACAAGCAAAGGACCTTGTAAAAGAAGTTGCTATGCATATCGGCGATACGCTGATATGACCAGCGCCCGTGAACGAGAAGCAACTTTGTCAGGAACCTAAACTGTCCAAAAGCGTAGTCTGCTGACATCGCAGCCTGTGAACCTTCGTGACCCAACAAACCACAGCCAACGTTGGCTTCTTGAATCATCGCCACGTCGTTGGCACCGTCACCAATGGACAAGGTCATCGCTTTACGACCCTCCTTGACCTGGACAAGCCCGTGAGTATATGCCCTCTTGGGAAGAAAACACGGACATACCAGCTTCACTGTCAATGCCTTCTGAGCCGGCGACACCCGGCAACATACGACCGTCTCACACTGAGTACCAAGATTGAGGAACAATGGTTTGATGTCGGGCGTCAACGCATGTCGTAACGTCTCGCCATCAATCACGACCGCAAACGCAGCCTGGGCACCAGGTACAAAGCCTCGTTTACGCGGGTCCAAGGATGGCGGACCTAATATAGACGCAATCTTGTTTAGCCCCGCTTCGATTTGTGCACGTGTTCCCTCGGGAGAATCAGCTGACAGGATCATGATCTCCATGTCGTGCTTGAGCAGGTTACAGCTGAATCCAATTTCGATGGCCGTTTGCAGCTTATCGCCTTGGGGGATAGATTAAGCGGTGGAGGCCCGTCCATTCGATATCTTGCTCACCTGTGAGGATCCATAACTTGATACCAGCGCGATGGAGCGTCTCGATCGCCTCTGGAACACCCTCCTGCAGTTTGTCCTCCAGCGCCGTGGCGCCAAGCAACAAGAGTTCTTGCTCGATGCTCGATGCTGCCTTCTCGACCTCTTCCTCCCTGTTTTCCGTCACCGCGGTCGCCGCATCGTACGTCCTGACCCACATCAAGAATTGATCCTCCGTCAATACCCTGTACCCAATACAAAGCGTCCTCAGCCCCCCATTCGCGAACATATCCATATCCTTGGTCGTCTTCTCCTTCAACGCCGGATCGACACTGGCCGAAAGCCGCTCATAAACGACCGAGTCCGCACCCTTGCAATACAAGACGATCCGGCCGTCCGGCGTGCGCACAATCACGCTCATCCGCTTCCGCGTACTGTTGAACTCGAGCGTCTTCAACAACGTGTACCGCTCAGGCTGTCCCATTACCTCGATATCGATCGCATCCTTGGACTTGCCCACGAACGGAAACCCAACGTCTCTCGCGGCAGCCACAAGCGCAGCTTCGTCTGGCGACTCTGCCTTGTACTCCAGGTACCATGGCTTCTCTGCCTGCTCCGGCTTGTCCGCGAGGACGGTGTGGCAGACGGCCAGCGCGCGGAAAAAGGCGGTGATGTGCCCTGCTTGTTCGGATGACCGGTCCGTGATGTCCTCGGCAAGTTTGGGCGAGACGAGCGTGAGCTTGTTAATCTGTGCGTACCGATTCTTGAAGAGCTTCGTGAGGGTGGATACCATGGCGTCTTTGAGCACCGCGAGCTTGCGCACAAGCTCCTCGGGCTCGACGGCGTCCGCTCGCCCTTCTCTCGTCGCTGCGCCACGTTGCGCCTCCGTGACACCCTCCCCGTACACCACTCCGTGGATGGAGCATTTCTGAAACTCCATGACGTTCTGCGTGAGTGTACCGGTCTTGTCGGAAAAGACATATTCGATCTGACCGAGGTCATCAGAGATACCCCAGTTCTTGGGGACGCAGGCGGTGTCAAAGGGTTTGTAGTACATGTCGATGTCTTGTGCGATGAAGTAGGCTTGGATTGTCTTGATGATTTCGATCGAGATGAAGAGCGATACAGGGATGATGTTTTGGAATGCGATAAGGCAGGAGCTACGATATCGTTTCAGATTGGTGCAGATACGGCAAGGGGGACCAGACTCACGCAAAGGTAACGAGCGCGTTGAGCGCAGGAGAGCTTGTCGAATCTACACCCGGTTCATAGATCTTCACGCTCGTGTTCGAATGACCATCCAAGATGCCATAGACCACTGCCGAGACCGTACAGATGACGAACAGGAAGGCAAAATTAACAATAACGTTGAAGTTGGTTTCCTTGGCGATCTTGGACTGCTTCGACGGTGTTATACCGCCGTTCAAGTAGATCTTGGTGTCTGGGCCCGTGAAGACGACCAGACCAATAATCCAAGGTGTGTTCCGCACGGTGCAGCCACGAAGGAGCAGTTCGTTGATCGTGATACCTTCCCTTCGAGAGTCCCCATTGGCGGCGTCTGTATAGCGCAAAACCCCACTGTACAGGTACAGATTCTGGTGGGGTGGCTCCGATTCGAGGACGAACGACGATTTTTCAATGTCTTCCTCCGAGGAAATGGAGGAAGTCGCGCGAAGAGCCCTGCGCGGTTTCAAGTTCGTCTCCCCGTCCAGGTTCTTCGTCTCTAGGTAGCAGAGCCCGTCCGGATCCGACGTCGACAACACGACCACGTCCGCTGGGACCTGGTCGTTCTCCCTCAAGAGCACAATGTCCCCGACGTCCAGCTTTTTCCACAGCGTCCGCTCCCATCGCGCAGTCCCGCTGGTCCTTCGCTTCCAGTCAATGACTCCTAACGATGACCGAGAAGGTATGCTCTGTTGGTACGCCGAAAGCGACTTGTTTTGGCCCCAAGACCCAATCTCGGCCACAGGGGGTAATCCAGGCGGATACGTATGCGAATCCACACTGGCAATGTCCTCGAGTTGTCTCCCACCTGCACCGGTCGGCTTCCCAAGGCTGAGCGTACTCTCGTTGAGGTCCACCGTGCTCACGCTGACCCGGTCCCCATCGCCACTCTTGCTGAGCACGATCCGCATTCCTTCGCCTGCTTCCTTTTCACGGAGCTTCTGGACACCTTTGGACACCTTTCCTGGGACATTGATGCGGAAGAGTTGCTGGTACCAGGGACGAGGATCAAGAGGTTGATTCACATTGCGCCATTGGCCAAGACGGGTGACGGCGGAGGTGTTGACTTCTTCGTCAAGCTGTGCGCGGCGGTAGTCCTCGACACCTTCTTTGACGGCAGTGACGATGAGAATGAAGAGGATAGGCAAAGCAGCAGTCGATGGCGAGGCGGCTCCAAACATGGGGAACACTGTGACGGGTTAGGAGGAGAGTGGGTTGATGGAGACATACTCACCTTGGAATATGACGAGGGCGAGGAAGTAGATGTTGGCTATTCTAGGCAGGGACGTCAACTGGCGTGGACATTGCGGGATTAGTAGTCTTACCGGTGGAATTGCTCAAAGAGGTTCTTGGGGAGGAAAGTCAGTATGGTGTATCCTAGAGGCGGTGAGGTGTGATAGAGCAACGAGTGGGTGGAGGACGCACTGCTGGTCCGTACTTTGTTCCTGGCATACCGAACGAGTGGTTGGCCATTTAGATCGACTTCCATGGCGGAAAGCGGGGCATTGACGTATACGCTTCTGCGCTGACCAGGTATTTGTGGGCCAGTCGGGGCGGTGCGTGCGTCTGAGATGGCGGAGTCGGCAGTCTTTGGACGCTTCTCTTTTCTAAAGAAGAGAGAGCGTTTTCTGCGAGCAGACCTCCGCTCGGCACGAAGTTCTGAGCGAATGGATTCTGCGATGGTGGAGGCTGCAGTGCGTACGGTGCGGAGACGGAGGTCGGGGTCGATCGGTGCATCGTTGTCGTGGTATTGATCTGGTTGGGGGTGGCGCTTGAATAGAGACATTTTCCTGGTATTGAATTATGGACAGGGTATTCTGAGAAAGGTCCTGAATACCGAAAGCCAGCACGGAAGGACCTGAGGATAAGGAGAGTGTCGCTGAGGGAGGTCTGTTGCACGCAGCACTGAACGCGGCGGTGTCGTAGCGGTGCCTGTGTAATTAGAAATTATGACCCCCAAACACTCTCAACTTCCACACACAGCTTTCACTCACCAACAGAACCAATCTCCAGCTCCGAATGATCCGATGAGTCCTTGGTCTGTTTCCCGTCTCGTACAGCTCTGCATGCCCCCCAGAGAATAGCGACGAGCGATAGAACTGCAACTGCCCTTCTGGGATGAGGTTGGCAAAGATCGTCTATGTCCAGGTGCAACTTCTTCACAGGACTTGTTGAAAACCCGGCCAGTCTAGTCCATTGTTGCTCTGGGCAATTGTGAACTGGGCCAGGCCGAATGCGCCGTCAAAACAGCCTACTTGTTGTTCTTGCAGCGCATCCAAGATGTCCTCTCACGACACCACACAGCGAAAGCGCGTCGCCATCATTGGGGCTGGCGCAGCCGGTGACTCAAATATTCGCCATCCGTACAGCATGTCTGATCCGTTATGCAGGCATGTCCGCCGCCTACGCCCTCTCTCTCCACCCCGACCGTTTTTCCGTGACCATTTTTGAACAATCATCATGCCCCGGTGGTATGGCCACGTCCATCCTACTCGACAAGTCCAAGTACGGCGCCGAGTACATCAACGACGGCGTCCAGGGCGCCAGCCCGGTGTTCTACAACACCTACGCCATGTTCGACAAGCTCGGTTTCAAACCGTCCCCTGTCGGTATGCAAGTCAGTTTCGGACGCGACGCCGACGCCGATTTCTGGTCCAACGTATTCCCGAGTCACGTCATCGATAGGTTCGTTCTACTCATCTCGCTCGCGCCAGACGACCTCGATTGGTTTTCCAGGTTCCGCTCCAATATCCAGAAGTTTGGACGTGTGTTGAAGGTCATCAAGGCTCTGGAACCCCTGTTTGCATTCGTCTCCGTTGATGCGATGTTGAGAATGTTTAGATTCTCGCAGGCACGTCCTTCTCTTCCATATCGTTGCTCGCTTCTCCATCAAACTATGTCACAAGGACTTTGGAGAAGTCGTCGTCTATCCCCTCGTCGCCCTCTTCTTCGGTACAGGCAACCAAACCCCCTTTATATCCAGTGCGATATTAGAACGCGTCTTCATGGACCCCTCTATGCGTCTCGTGAGTCGAGATTCCACATCCTCTTTCCATTTCCTCACATGGCGCTGGCCTCAGTTCGAGTACTCTCCCGAATCATTTCTCGCGTCGATCCCAGAAATGCGCGCCTTTCCGCGTCTGTCGCTGCTGTATCAGGCATGGGCAGACGAAGTGCAGTCCCGTGGCAATGTCACTCTTCGCACGCAACGGCAGGTCACTCGGGTCGTTCGCAGACATCACACGCATACATCGCCTCACAGATCAAACGTGCAACTGTGGAGCCGTTCGACGGGCGGGACCGACGAAGAGCAATGTATCCGAGAACCCCTTGGGACCGACACGTGTGCAGAGTTTGACGAGCTGATCATGGCGGTTGATGCCGACTCGGCGCTCAAGATCCTCGGAGAGAACGCAAGTTGGTTAGAGAAAAAGATACTAGGCAATGTCAAGGTGGGTGCTCATGTAGTCGGCTCCCCTTCACCGAATCGATCCCCCATCTAGTATCTATGGGACGTCAGCGTCACGCATAACGATCTGGATTACATGGACAAGGTAATTCCGAGGTTTCGTCGTCCCCCACCGCTCGGACATTGATCGTAGTGTACATGTCAGTACTACCGCCTCCATTACGATCCCTCACTCAACTCCTCTCGTACGGACGAAGGTGCAAGGAAAGCATACGATTTCGCACAGAATGAATTTGCACCTCTGTACTTTATCCGGAGCTACCCCAACGACAAGAAAAAGGTCGAGATGAGTTTTGACCTCACCAATTACCAACCACAGGTCCGTCTAGCCCATCGCTCCGTCTAACCACGTCGCTCACCCGAATTCGAATTCAGTTCAAGGGCGAGGATCCTCGCGGCCCCCAGACACCCTCGAGCACAGCGCCTCCACCTGGTCCACGCCCACCGCTCTCATCCCACGTCTTTCAAACCATCTTCCTCGACCGTGACGGGAGCAGCGAGAAATGGAGCAAGGGCGACATCAAACCTGAGAACGTCATCTACGAAAAGTGGTGGAAACAACAGAGTCATCGGTGGCAACACTATGCCAGGACGGTACCCTGGATGATGTGCATCAACGGCAAGGTAAGCGTGTCTCGTTCTCGAAACATGGGGTGCTCATGAAGGATGTTAGTACCATACGTCATATGCGGGCGCGTGGACGATCCTCAGTGCGCTCACGTTTTGGCTTTTTGCGTGCGTGCCGTGAAATGACCGTTGACCCACACCAGATATGCACGAGATCGCCGTCGTGTCGGGCCTGGCAGCTGCCTACCGTCTCGGTGCGGAGTGCGTATTCATAAGACGACTACCGGTGGACACCGGGCACGGCAACCCCCACTCACACATCATCTTCCTTCCAGCTACCCATTCATCCAAGACGACGATTGCAAACGGCTGTTTCGTCTCTGTCTTGCGGTCAGTCACGGATCTCGCATGGTATGTACCGTCGCTCAAGCTGGCTGTGCCAACAAGATCCGTGGAGAATGGTGTTACTGACTGGGTTTTTGGCTCGTTTTTAGCGTGCGGGGGACCGTCGGGGCGTGTTTGCTTGAGAAACGGAAACGTGATATGAAAGAGTGTGTGTGTTTTGTGCTATGTATGTACATCAAGTCAGTCCGATGTCCTAAAAAAGGCCGAGTGTGCCTCTCGCTCTCCTCTCCTCGATAGACTTGGATGAATTATCCGCGCTTGCACCGTTCACTCATTGACTTGGAGGATGACCCCATCTCTCACTCTATGACTCGCTCACGAGTAGCTCAATAGCCCAGTAACAGAAAGTCGCCTGGATGGTGATAACCCGACCGCCCCGACGGTGCTGTACGCAGTACACACCATACATGCACCGCAACCTCCTTGAACATGTGACGCTTCGTGGGCGATACCGTGAAGCCCGTTCGCGTTCACGCCCGTCCTTTGTCCTGGTCCAACTTGGTCTCGGATCACATAACCAATGCCAACATAGCGAAGCACCTGGATCGGTCGACAACATGAACACCTCGTCCTTTCGCACTAGCTAGTAAAATGACTCGAAAAAAATTATACCGTGTAGTATGATACATACGTCCGTTCATTCTCTCACCACGTTAGGGTATAATCCGACCTCATGAACGACAACTCCCCCGAGGCTCCCCCACAAAAGGTTTCGAAGCGAATCGTAATGTGGGGCAGCATCGCACGAGCCCCAATTACGCCCACGGATTGTCATTCTCCTCCACCTCTGGTATCCCCAGTCCATACCCACCGACGCGGGCAAGCGCAGGCGGCGTCTGCGCTCTCACAACGTCCCCCCGCACCGCATCGTC
>JBBPNB010000732.1:0-13023 GCA_038090635.1 Rubroboletus satanas | reverse complement strand
AGCTTAACCCTCACTTCTTTCTTTTCAGTCTCATCAATGGGCAGAATGGAAAATCTGTTATTGCTCAATGACTTAGGTGGTACAATAGATCAACTGTTATCTACTGTACAGACTGAAAAGACAAATTGGGAACCGTTTCTTCACTACATTTGGGGTTAGTGTCCTCTACCTCTGCTTGGGTCATTAAGGCACGAAGGGAATCAAATTGCCCAGATTGGATCTCCTGGCCCTCCCACCAGATCGCTCGAGCCCTGGAGCAAGGTCTTGGCAGGTGCTGGGCACAGGGCTATGGGGTCTTGCAAACACGACATACTCCAGCGGCACGCACTTTATCTAACTCCATTGGGGCCTCTTGTCCTGGGAATATCCCTGGCTGATTTGAATGGGGAGGGGCTGCAGGCTGAGGATGAACTGCAGGAGGGGGGGAAGGACCTGCAGGAGGGGGAGAAGGACCTGCAGGAGAGGGATAACAAGGATGAGTAGGAAAGAATTGTGGGTTGTACATAGGACCAGTAGCATGGGAAGTGGTAGCCTTGATTTCTTTGGCTTGCTTCTCTCACTCCTGCACTACTATTTCTGCTTGGATGAGGGCATCTTCCCACTCTCAAATATCCATGGAGTCAATAAGCCTATTGTTTTTGTTCTCTGTGTGGTTTACCAACTCCTGGTCAATGGCCCTCCTTATGAGCCTGACAATGGTTCGTCCTTGGCGTTGCAAGTCCATATTGGCATCCAGTGCCAATGCCTGCAATTTGTTGAAGTAATCTTCAATTGTTCCTTTCCCCTGCATCAGGGCAAAGAGTTTAGTCTCAGCATCTCATGCCAGACTAGTGGGCTGGAACTGAGCCTTCAACTTGGTGATGAAAGTTTTGAAGGAGAATAGTGTTAGCATTCTGTTGAATGAGGATGCCTGCGAAGTATTCAGCCATGGTCTCCCCTTTCATGTAGGAGAGCATGATAAGAATTTTCTGATGATCGCTGGGCTCTTCATCAAATTCTCAGAGATACACTGTGACTTCCTGCCACCAGGACACAAACTTAGTCTTGTTTCCATCATACATTTCTGGCTTGACAGCAATGGACTTTCCTAACTTCCTGCTAGTTCTTGCTGTGGGTCCAGGCCGTGCAAGGGTCTGGGTGCCACCAGATGGAGAGCTAAAGAGAGAAGGTGGGGTAGGAAGAGGATGGTGAGGGACCAGTGTAGGTCTGGCTGGAGGAGTGTAGACAGGAGGAGGACCCGCTACGACTGGATCCTCCATAAAGGCCAGCCTCCAAGTCAGATAGTGTTGCTCAAAAGTCGGAGAGTGTGTAGGTAATTGATAAGGCACGGGGAGTGTGACTGGCCTCGAAGCCTGAGAAGCTGCAAGTGGTATCTGGGGGGCTGGGGTCATTGGATCATCAGGATCAGAGGCTCTTAAGGCAGCTAACTGCCTTTCCATCCTTTCCATCTTGTCTGCAGGACCTACAGTATGTGCATGGGAGATTGGGCGGGTCGCAGAATAAGACCTAGACATTGTTGTAGAACTGTCAGTATTGTTCCATATTAAACTCTGCTACGGATCAGATGAGGAGGGTGAAGGCAAGGGGAAAGGCTCGTCTAGGACCAGCCAGTAAAATCTGAAGGTGGCGAACCAGGCGATGAGCTGCCTGTCAGGGGTCCAGTTTATAAGGATACATAGTCTGAGCATACAGGTTCTGGGGCAATACTCCCCTATACTCGAGACCGAAGGCAGAAGGTTGGGGGAAAGATCTAAATTCTCTGGCGGCACCTTCGCAAGTGTTGCAGGTGGTCATTCTTCATGCACAGGACAACACCAGGAGGATGTCCTTAATGCACAATATACGCCTTTACAGAGTGTAAGACCTTTGTGACATTGCAGGTGATTACAAGAATCTGTCTACCACCATCGTGGATAGGGGGACAGATGCTTAGGCACTCAAGCAACAACAGGGGCTATGTACTATGCCCAACAGCAATATTATCCTTATTTGTGACGGTGAATGACTGTATAAACAACCATGGACACAGTGGTTTTCTGTCTTGTTTTATAGTAGCGAAAGCTATGCTGTCTTTAACCCTAGACACCAGGTATGGGTGAGCGCACCAAGGAGGTGCTAACTCAGATAGTGGACAAGCGTAAAAGGCAGCGCTGGCTTAAAATGAGCAGCGACAGGCATAAACTAAAGGGGTGTCATATGATACAATGGAGAGGAGGCATCGGGGGGAGAAAGAGCCCAGCAATGAGTAGGCAGATTTGGAATAATGAAATGATAAGTCACACAACACTCAAGGCTAGTGAAGAGCTAGGGTCTCAAGCATAGAAGTGCTATTCCAAACCTGGGGAAGTACAAGTAAGCTACAAGGGTCTTTATATATGACTATGTAGAGGCTTTTAGGGCTGGCTCGGGAATGATTACCTAAGTGGCTATGTCATACCCGGAAAGTTCTGGAAGAGACTAGTAATGACAAGCTAGGGCAATACTTAGCTAAGTAGATAACTCCTTACGAGAAAGAAAGAAAGCAAAACAAGAATAACTGTGCAATCATTTCACATTCCACCTGCCCCACTACTGTTACAGTTATGTCCACCCCCACCTCATTTCCTTCCGATAACCCCCACTCACCCACTCACACCCTCAGAAGGAAACTCCTCAATGAGCTGTGCAACCTGGGACATGAGGACCTCATGCCTGAGGACCTCTGGGATGAGTTCATGGCCTTGGACTATGCTATGCCTGAAGATGGGAATCCCCAGGGACTCCCCAGGGATTGCCCCTGATTTCCTTTTATGTTTCATTTCCAATCCTTGTATTTCATATGCGGACACAACTCACTTTGGCAGTTACCATACTTATGTAATGCCTTGTGTTCCCCTTACCCAGACAGATCTAGATCCCGATCTCAGATCTCACTCCTCTAGGTGCCACCTAATATAGATAGTAGAGGCCTCCCCTAAACTATATAAGTAGTATTTAAGTTCAGACACTGCTGTACTTCTCTTCTCCCAATCTTGATCTGTACCATTCACCATAACAGTCTTGATCACTGAGAAGACTGATCACCTCTTTTCTTATAATCACTGCTTCTATCATCATGTGTCTTGCGATCACTCTTAGCCTGAGGTTAATACCCAGTGCCTAAGCCTTTGTCCTAGAAGGGTACTGTCCCCTAGGCATAGTACCACCTGTTGGGAGCCAGCGTGCTCATCCTCCCAGTGAAGAACCACTTCGTACGCAGAGTGCTATGTGGACAGCCCCATATATATGTCAGGCTAGTGTAGGCACTCCAGAGGGAGAAGGCTAGTGCACTAGACCTCCACCGGTCACTGCTCTCGAGCATCTAGTACTGTCACCTTGAGAGTTCCCATTCTCCCCTAGTGATACATGTTGAGAACTAGCTCTCTCAATACTTGTTCTCCAAGCCAACAGGAAACTTCCCCAGCACACCACTGCAGTCAAGATTGTTACGGTCCCACATAACAACTACCCACTGCTCCTTTTGTAATCAACTTGCCTTCGATCACTCTATCCTTTGCTACCCCCAATGAAGGTGCTTCTCCTACAGACGTTGCAGACACCTCATCAGTCGCTGCCTCCATGTGGTCCAGCACCAACCAGGTGGAGGATGGGATGAGTGGGACACTGCAGATGCCTACAACTATGAAATCAATGCAGGAAATCAATCTGGTCCTAACAGAGATTAGGGACTACAGTGAGTCTGTGGGAAGTACAGTACTTTTCCCTTACAGAGGGGCTATTGTTACAACCCAACAGTTGCCATACGATTACTACCCCTTCACATTCCCAGCTACCCCTATTGTTCCCTTACCATCTCCTCATTTCTAGTTACCACTAGCAGCCAGCACTGTCGTGCTTCAGACTGTCACTTTAGGTTCCCATTTGTTACAACCCAACAATCGCCCTACGACTACTATCCATTCTCGTTTCCTCCTACTCCTACCTTCACCTTGCCGTCATTCCGTCTCTGATTACCATAAGCAGCCAGCGCTCCCATGCTTCGGACTGATAACTAGTTCCATACTGCCTTTGTATGATGTACCATTACACCGGTCCTCGTTTCACCTTGTGTTCTACACGAGGACCGGCATCATTATTTCCTATCCAGGTTCCTCCATTATCCCAGTATACCTGCCGTTTACCTCGTGCCAACCAGTTTCCAGACAAGTCCCCTTAAGGAATCCTCTGGCCTCATAGCACCTCTGTACTAGTATATAAAGATCCAGCCATAGAACTAAGCACCCCAGCTAGTTCTACGTGAATACCACGTATCTTCTGGTGTTCCCTCCTTGGATCTCTATAAGACTCTAGGCTACTTAGGAGTGCCTACTGTTAGGTCCTTTGTTTAAACTACCAACTCTCGGCATTACGTTAGGAGAACTGGTAGCATTGTAACAAAAGAACTAGCTATCTTTAAAGAAACCGCAACCCTACTACGTCATTGCCCACCATTTCCAACCTACAGGAAATCCTCCAGGATCCTACCCTCTCAGCCGAGGATAGACAGTATTACCTACACCAGTTAAACCAAGAAAGGGCCGCTGCCACTATCAGGCAGAACAAAGCATCCCGATCCCGCCGATCTCGAGTCATCGCCCCACCTTCTGATTTCTCCGACGAACACTTTGTCTCCCCTTCCCCTACGCCTACCTGACAACTGGGCCCTTCATCTACCTTTAACCCTACCCGATCCATAAGACCACCCTCTCCTTCTCAACCCGATGTCCACCTACCCGGACCTGATTCAAACGATGACTACGGCTCCAACGCATCTGATGATATGGGAAAAGAGGCTCTTCCCAAAGACTTTTCGGGAAAAATCGAGGATGCCAACTGGTGGCTCAAGGCGATGAGAGCCTATAACCAAATCAAAATGGCCAAGCTGACACCTGGAGAGGCAGTCGCTATTGCCCTTGCTTGCATGAGCGAAGGACAAGGGAAGATCTTTGCCGAAGGATATTACAACAAACTCGCCGAGGACGCAGCTACTTATCAAAAGTGGGAAACCTTCGAAAGTGAATTCACCACCACTTTCTCCTCCAAAGATGAGGCAAAGGATGCTCGTCGACGTTTGAAGGCGATCAGAATGGGCTCAATCTCTCCTGAAGCCCTGAAGAACTACAATATCAAGTTTTCCCTCCTGTCCAGACTCTCCAGTATCAGCCAACCGGCAGTCTTGTGTGACTACTACATCGCAGGACTCCCTTACGAACTCGCTTCTCACCTCGCCGTAGGAACAACGCCAACTACCCTTCAAGGATGGCAAACTGCAGCGTCCAACCAAGTACAAAACTACGAAATGCTTCGTGACTTGAAGAAAGGGTCTTACCACTCTCCCCAAAAAGATCCTAATGCTATGGACGTCGACCGAATCCACCTGACCGGACCTGAGCACGCTCGCCACAATCGTGAGCAAAGATGCTACGTCTGCCATAAAGTAGGGTATTCCAGCCAAAACCACCCAGGCCACCCGGCCTACAAACCTAAGCCCTCTTCTCCACCCGAGAAAACCCATATAGTCCAAACTATCCCAGACGCATCAGATGACCTTGATGCCTATATCTCTAAGCTAGGACCTACCGCTGATCGAAAGGAAGTACTACACGTTCTGAAAACCTGTTATGATGAAGATGCTGAGAAACCCCACGCTGAGTCAGGAATTGAGAAACAGGTCAATCGGGTGGTAGAAGACTCAGATTTTTGAAACGGAGACTCAGGACAACGTTGAGTTCTTCATCATTGCCCACTGTAATTGTACCTAAGAGTGAGAAATCTATATTCGTTCCCCTCTCCCTCACCCCCTTGGGTAGCAAAAACGTTGTCTCCACCCCCGCCTTGATCAACTGCGGGGCCACTGCATGCTTCATCGACTATTCCTTCGCTCGCCGACATCATCTCCCATTAACCAGACTGTCACAACCTCACATCGCATACAATGCAGATGGCACCGAGAACAAAATGGGACACATTAAGTTCAAAACCCATCTCCACATCTGGATCGATGATGACGAAGAAGATCGGGACTTCCTCGTCCTTTCCAGTGGAAAACATCAGAGTGTCATTCTCGGAATGTCTTGGCTCGCTGAACGAAATCCCTCAATCAACTGGGCAACTCGTTCGGTTTTGGTAAAGCCCTCAACCTCACCGCGCAAGAGAAACGGACTAGAAACACTGGGTCAATGATATCTTCTCCGATATCTCGATCACGATGTCAATAATCATCTAGCCTGCCTTCTCCTGGACCGGTTCTCCTGCCTACCTGAACGAGTATGAAAAGTCACTATCTCTACCACTTTAGCACAAGAAGCCATGAACCGTTCTACCAGTATACCCAAAAAGTATCAAGGCTTTCACGATGTCTTCATTGACAAAGAAAGCACGACTCTTTCCCTGTCTCACCTCTTTGACCATGGGATCCAACTTCTCCCAAGTTTTGTTCCTAAACAGGCCTCCAATTACTCTCTGAATCCCGAGGAGCTTGCTGCCTGTCGAAAGTTCGTCCAAGAGAATCTGGCTAATGGCAAAATTCAACTGTCAAAGTCCCCTCAGGCTGCCCCCTTTTTCTTTGTCCAGAAAAAGGACGGAAAGTTACGACCCTGCCAAGATTACTGCTATATCAATTCTCATACGGTGAAAAACGCTTACCCCCTCCCTCAGATCAACGACCTCTTGGACCAGCTGAAAGGGTCCTCAATCTTTACAAAGCTCGATGTTCGCTGGGGCTATAATAACGTCTTGATTAAACCAGAAGATCGTTGGAAGGCCGCCTTTGTTACTCCCTTTGGGCTGTTCGAGCCCACTGTCATGTTCTTTGGTCTGTGTAATTCCCCTGCCACTTTCCAGGCCTACATGAACGATGCCTTCGCAGATTTCATTGCTGAAGGATGGCTGGTCATCTATATGGACGACGTCCTTATTCATTCTTCTGACCCCTCCACCCATCACGATTGCACCCTCAAAGTCCTCCAACGGTTTCGGGAACAACACCTCTACTTGAAGCCTGAGAAGTGCCATTTTGACCTCCCTGAGGTCGATTATTTGGGACTAGTAATCGCTCATGACCACATCAAGATGGATCCCACCAAGCTCTCTGCTATTGAGGACTGGAAACCCCCCACCAACGTCTCTACCCTGCGTTCCTTCCTGGGATTTTGCAACTTTTATCGCAAATTTATTCCAGCATTCTCCGACATTACTTGCCCCCTCCACGACCTTACCCAGAAGGGTGCCCTGTGGCAGTGGGGCACCGACCACGAGCAGGCCTTCCGCACCCTCAAGAACGCCTTCCTCCATCAACCGGTCCTTCGCACCCCAGATCTCTCTCACCCTTTCTTTGTCATGACTGATGCTTCCCTGTCTGTGGCCAGGGGCGTACTTATGCAAAAGGACGGCAATGGTGACCTCCACCCTTGCTCCTATATCTCCAAATATTTTAGTCAGGCCGAGCGGAACTACGACATCTACGATCGGGAACTCCTCGCTGTCATCCTCGCCCTGCAGGAATGGCGACATTACCTTCATGGCACCGGTCTTCTGGTCTCCATTCTCACCGACCACAAGAACCTCTTATACTTCAAGCAACCCCATAAACTCTCCCATCGCCATGCCCATTGGCAAATGTTTCTCCAGGATTACGACCTTGTTTTCTCCCATGTTTCCGGGTCTCAGATGGGCTCTGCTGACGGTCTCTCTCATCATCACATTGTTGACACGTCTGGCAATAACGCTGCCCTGCAACTCCTCCCTGATTCCGTTTTTGCTCGGTCATTGGACCTCGCTATCGTCGACAAGATTGCTTCCTCTTCCCACTCTGACCCTCTGGTTGCTTCAGCTCTCACCGCCATGTCCCTTGGCACTAGTCTTTTCCCTTGCACCCATCCTGACGATTGGGCCTTCGATGGCTCTCGTCTCACCTTCCTGGGCCGCCTCTACATTCCCGAGTCTTGTCGGTCTACCCTTGTCTCTTCCATTCACAATACCCCCCACAGGGGCCATGCTGGTGCTGCTCACACCCTGGCTCTCTTGTCACACGACTACTGGTGGCCCGGCATGTCTGCCTTTGTCCGCTGCTTCATCGCTGGGTGTGCTGCCTGCCAACAACACAAAGTCAACACCCACCCCACCCACCCCCCCCTGTCCCCCGTCCCCACCACTGCCACCCGCCCCTTTCAGCACCTCACCATGGACCTTATCTCCGGTCTGCCTGTCATTAACTCTCTGGATTCTGTTCTGGTCATGGTGGACCACGGCCTTACCCGGGGGGTGATTTTCATTCCCTGTTTCAAAACTGTCTCTGCTGCCGATGTCGCACAACTATTTTACCAACATGTATTTCCCCGCTTCAGCCTCCACGACCGGGTCATATCCAACCAGGGCCCTCAATTCGCTTCGACCTTCGCCCTTGAACTCTCTCACTTGTTACACTATGATGTCGCCCTTTCCACCGCTTACCACCCCCAAACCGACGGAGAAACTGAACGAGTCAACCAGGAGCTTGAAACTTACTTACACCTCTTCTGCCAAGAGAAACTGCAGTCCTGGCCAGATCTCCTACCTATGGCAGAATTCCACCATAACTCCATGGTACACTCTGCCACCAAACAATCTCCCTTCTTTCTCATGATGGGCTACTATCCCCGGGCCTACCCGAAAATCGGACTGACCTTCATCCCTCACCTGGCAGATCGATTATCAGAACTCTCCTCCACTCATGAAGAGACCAAATCGGCCCTAATCCTTTCCCAGAATGTTATGGCCAACAGGGGACGCCACAAATTTGTCCCCTTCCAGGCTGGTCAGTTGGTGTGGCTAGAAGCCACGAACCTTCCCTTATCTACCAATCGAAAGCTGTCCCCCAAACGACACGGCCCCTTTACCATCAACAAAGTAATCTCCGCCTTGGCTTACAAACTGAACTTACCACCCTCCTGGAAAATCCACCCAGTCTTCCATGCCTTGCTATTGACCCCTTACACCGAAACTGATGAACACGGCCCCAATTTCCCTCGTCCCCCACCTGACCTAATCTCCACCAAAGAGGAATACGAAATTAGTCACATCATCAATCACAAAGGCACTGCTCGTCGACACCACTATCTAGTGGCGTGGAAGGGATATCCGTTATCTGAAGCCACCTGGAAACTGCAATCAAACCTTGCTAATTCCGTCGACGCTCTCAACGCATATAAGAAAGAACACCATCTGGACTAACTCATGATTCCTACTCCCCCAGACGTTCTCCGCCCCATCGATATCCCCTCAGCTTTAGGTTATACCCCAGCCCAGCTAGCCTTCTTGCGACGAACCTTCTCCTTTGACACCCCCTATTCTCTTACTGAAACCCTTCGACATCCTCGTATCCATTCGTGGTTCTGTCAATGAGAAAGATCGTTCTGCCCCTTCCACTACTGATGGCCATCACCCTCCCTAATCCTCCCTATCCCCCCACATCAGTCCCAGAAACTCCTCCAGTCACCATTCATCAATTCGGGTTTGTCGCTCGATATCTCGTGTTTATTGCAGTCCTCCAATCCCTGACCTTTGACGAATTCCTTACCACTCATCGCCCCCTTCATGCCTCAATCATCCTTACTCAACTCATCAACGCCTACCGGAGGACATACCTGCATCAGATGTTCTTCAATCAGAATGACAACCAATATGGGTCTGGGCGATATGACTCTTCCCTCTCTGAATCCCTCGCCACCTTGCACAACAAGGTGTTGGACCTGTTATATTACGCAGGGTTTTGTCGCATCGTCAACTGTATTCCCCCGGACCAAATCTCGCACATCATCCGACCCCTTCTCCTGGTGGCTTTCCAAGTGGAACGGATTGCCTATCTCAATGAAGCGACAACGACTTTCCCCAACCCTCAGATCTACCTGCGCTCAAGCTCTGGAGAATCCTCCCTGATACTGCCCCCCTATTCCTCCACTCCCCTTCCTATCCCCCCTCACTTCTCCTCCACCAGCACGGACTTCGAGACTATCCAAGAATCCTTTGCCACCCATCCATGACCCCCCTTCTCCGCCTCACCAGCCAATTCCCCATCTCCCACCTCATCCCCCTCTCAATCCCAACCCAGTGAACCCTCCACCCCTCGTTGACCCACCACCCCTAACGGGGATCAATCCCCTCAATCCCCCCTCTCCTCCCGCTCGAATTCCTCTTACTTGTCCACCCCGATGTCTTTACCAACCCATCAATTCGCTCACCCTGCAGAAGAAGCTGCAGCACCTCCTTCGCGTCAATGAACCCTTCGTCAATGAAATCGCTTCCTCCAATCCAATGCCATCATCAGAGGAGCGATGGAACAGGCTCAGACTATCCCCCCTATTCCCATTCCCCACCGAGATCGTTCCCCTTCCCATACCGACGAAAACCGGGTTCCCTCCTCCAGCACTCCTATCCTCTGTTTCGGCTGTGGAAACGAAGGACACATCCGTTCTGCCTGTCCCACCACCCGTTGTCCTTTCTGCAACCAACTCACACCAGGACACTCCATCCTTTGTTGCCCCCAGCAACAATGTTCTTCTTGTGGTCGCCGAGGACACCTCATCGGCAGATGTCCACGAGTTGTCGGGCACCAGCCTGGAGGAGGTTGGGAAGAATGGGATGCCGCCGATGCCTACGACTATGAGGTCAATGCCAGGGATCAATCTGGTCCTGACCGAGATTGAGACTTATGGTAAGTTTGTGGGAAGCAGGATGCTTTTCCCTTATGGGGGAGCTATTGTGACAACCCAACAATCGCCCTACGACTACTATCCATTCTCGTTTCCTCCTACTCCTACCTTCACCTTGCCGTCATTCCGTCTCTGATTACCATAAGCAGCCAGCGCTCCCGTGCTTCGGACTGATAACTAGTTCCATACTGCCTTCGTATGATGTACCATTACACTGGTCCTCGTTTCACCTTGTGTTCTACACAAGGACCAGCACCATTATTCCCTATCCAGGTTCCTCCATTATCCCAGTATGCCTGCCGTTTACCTCATGCCAACCAGTTTCCAGACAAGTCCCCTTAAGGAATCCTCTGGCCTCGTAGCACCTCTGTACTAGTATATAAGACCCAGCCATAGAACTAAGCACCCCAGCTAGTTCTATGTGAATACCACGTATCTTCTGGTGTTCCCTCCTCAGATCTCTATAAGACTCTAGGCTACTTAGGAGTGCCTACTGTTAGGTCCTTTGTTTAAACTACCAACTCTCGGCATTACGCTAGGAGAACTGGTAGCATTGTAACACCGTTTCTCATTGTCTGTATCATTATCCTGACTCCTGTTTCACCTCATGTTCCACATGAGGACCGGTATCACTATTCCTCCACCACATTCCTATTCCTATCTCTTATTTCCACATGCCTTCCATCTCTCCATGTATCAACCAGTTTTCAGATTATTCCCCTTTAGAGATCCTTTGGCCTCATAGCACACCTGTACTAGTATATAGGCCCTGGATGTAGAACTAGGCTCCCCAGCTAGTTCTATGCAATATACTGTCATATCTTCTAACGTATCCTCTTCCCCAGATCTCTCTGAGATGTCAGGCTACTCCTAAGTGCCTGCTGCTACATTCTTGTTAGACTATCTATCTCAGCTTACACTAGGAGAGTGGTAGCATCATAACACCCTCTATGTGTTCTCGGCCTATACTTGAGTGGTTGCTCACTAGACTCCCCATTACTAATGTAACAAGCATGTGGAAATAAGAGGTAAAAGTAAAACATGGTGGTGAAAGTAATGGTATCAGTCCTTGTGTGGAACACAAGGCAAAATGGGGACCAACATAGTGGTACAGGTACAAAGGAAGAGAAAGACAAAAGAAGAAGGCAATCCAAAGATACTGTAAAGCTGTTATGACGCTACCAGTTCTCCTAGTATAATACCAAGAGTTTGATAGTTCGACAAAGACCTAGCAGTAGGCACTCCTAAGTAGCCTAGAGTCTTAGAGAGATCCACGGAAGGGGAACGCCAGGAGATACGTGGTATTCGTGTAGAACTAGCTGGGGTGCTAGGTTCTACGGCTGGGTCCTAATATACTGTACAGAGGTGCTACGAGGCCAGAGGATCCCGTAAGGGGAACTGTCTGGAAACTGGTTGACATGAGGTAAAAGGGAGACATACTACGATAACAGAGGAATCTGGATGAGGAATAATGGTGCCAGTCCTCGTGTAGAACAGGAGGCGAATGAGGACCGGAGTAGTGGTACATCGTATAGAGGTAATGAAGAATGAGTCATCAGTCCGAGGCACGACAGTGCTGGCTGCTAAAGGTAATCAGAAGGGGAAAGACGGTAACGTGTGGATGGGAGTCGGAGGGAATGAGAACGGGTAGTATTCGTAGGGTGACCGTTAGGTTGTAACAATAGCTCCCCCATATGGGGAAAGCATCCTGCTTTCCACAAACTCACCGTAAGTCTCAATCTTGGTCAGGACCAGATTGATCCCCGGCATTGACCTCGTAATCGTAGGCGTCGGTGGCGTCCCATTCTTCCCACCCTCCTCCAGGTTGGTGCCTGACCACTCGTGGGCAGCAGCCGATGAGGTGTCCGCGACGACCACAGGAAGAGCATCGTTGCTGGGGGCATCGAAGAATGGAGTGTCCTGGTGCGAGTTGGTTGCAAAAGGGGCAGCGGGTGGTTGGGCAGGTGGAACGAATGTGTCCTTCGTTTCCACAACCGAAACAGAGGATAGGAGTGCCGGAGGAGGGAGAACGGTTTTCATCGATGCAGGGAGGGGAATGATCTCGGCAGGGAATGGAGACAGGGGGGATAGTCTGAGCCCGCTCCATTGCTCCTCTGATGATAGCATTGGATTGGAGGAAGCGATTTTGTCAGCAAAGGGTATGTTGACACGAAGGAGGTGCTGCAGCTTCTTCCGTAGGGTGAGCGAATTGATGGGTTGGTAGAGACATGGGGGCGGACGAATAGGAGGAATTGGAGCGGGAAGAGAGAGGGGATCGAGGGGACTGGTCTTCATTGGGAGTGGTGGGTCGGCGAGG
>JBBPNB010000731.1:0-13027 GCA_038090635.1 Rubroboletus satanas | reverse complement strand
CGTGGGCAACGTCAAGGACCAACGCATGCATTTCGAGCTTCGGAGCAACCGAGTCCGCATGTACATGCCTCGAAACAAGAACGAATGGTTCAATATATTGCTCCTTCACCAAAATCGGTATGGCGAGCGCTAACATTGGACTTTGTTGTGAAATCTTATCATGAACGTCATTTTCACTCCGTGCGGCAGTGTGCGACATGGTCCCCAGGAATCGGTCCCTGAAGGCATGTTCGATGACAACGTGGATCTCGTTGTCTGGGGTCACGAGCATGACTGTCGCATCGTACCCGAATCTGTTGCTGGGAAAAACTATTTTATCACGCAACCTGGGTCGTCGGTCGCCACTTCCCTCGCTGATGGCGAATCGATCGAAAAGTGAGTATGGTGCACCACGTGTCAACAGCGTTCCGTCCTCAGGCTACGCATTCCTTTCCCTTGCAGACACGTTGCGTTGGTGGAAATTCAGGGAAAAGAATTCCAGTTGAAGCCTATACCTTTGCGAACGGTTCGGCCTTTTGTACTGGAAGACCTTGTCCTCAACGAGGCCGCCGAGGAGGACGGGTTTGATGTCAACGATCAGATCGCTGTGTCCAAATTTCTAAAATCTCGAGTGAACCGATTTTCTCTTTGATCAAGGATAATTATTCTGATCAAAAGCAAATATAACAGGTCAACGCGCTGATTGAACAGGCCAATCAACTATGGGACGACCGAAACAAGAGGGCCGCCGAGGATGGAGAGGAGGAACTGCCACGGATGTTACCACTCATTCGATTAAAGGAACATTCAAACGCTCTCCGCGTGGTCATTGTCTAACGCGCATTTTCTCTAGGTGGACACGTCAGGCGTCAGTGAAATGTCCAACCCCATCCGTTTCGGCCAAGAGTTCCAAGGCCGTATCGCAAACCCACGCGACGTCCTCGTCTTTCATCGCGCCAAGAAACCAACACGGTCTGCCAAAGTTACGATCGACGAACCCGAGCTCAGTATTGACGATCCAGAGCTTTCTATTTCCGAAAAGCTATCCAAAGTGCGGGTGCATACGCTCGTCAAGGAGTACCTGGCAGCACAAGAGTTGCAGTTACTTGGCGAGGCTGGTATGTCAGACGCGATACAAATATTTGTCGAAAAGGACGATTCGCATGCGATATCAAAGTGGGTCGTGGTTATTCGTCTTGGATTATTTATGAATTGTTTAAAGTCATGTGTCGACTACGTTGAGAGCGCTTATGAAAGGCGTGCAAGCGAATGGACGGTTGGACGAGGCTGACCTCGACGATGTGGTCTGTCATTCGCAGATACCTCGTCCTATATACTCCGCCACTCAGAGCTTTATAGGTGAACAAGGTCAGGGAGCAGCATGACCAGAACTACGTAGAACAGGCCAGGACAGGGAAGAGTGCGAAATCCAAGGTCGATCTACATTGTCCCCGACCCCCTCCAACACTAACCGTAGTGTCCATTTGTCAGGGCAAAGGCAAAGCTCGAGCGGAAGACTCGGATGATGGTGCTTCCGTCGATTCGATGATGATGGACGTTGATGCGGCCGGGTCGGGTTTTGAAGCGCAATCAGACGAAGTGCCACCTCCCAAAAAGAAGGCCACGACTTCGAAGAAGACGACCGCCGCAACGAAAGCGCCTGCAAAGAAGGCGCCGGCGAAAGGAAGTAGGAAGAAGGCTGTTGCGAGCGAATCGGAAGAAGTCATAGAACTTGATGATGATAATGACGACGACGACGACGAGCCCGCGCCGAGCCCGCGCCGACGAAGAAGACGAGCAGGGCTGCGGTGTTGAGGTGATCCACGTTTACTTGCCTCTTTCTGGGACACGCTCAACTGATATGGGCTACCTCGTGCCTCCCTTCTCAGCCAATCGACTGCCAAGAAGCCACCAGCGAAGAAGACGACGACGACCTCGAGGGCAAAAAGTTCGTCGCAGCAAGCAACGCTGTCGTTTGCACCTTCTGGGCGGAGCTCGACCAAAGCGGCTGCGACGCGTGCAAGGGGCAAGTTGGCAAGGACGGTGTGTGACTGTGCGCAATCTCATCCGGGAATAATGTCTTACCCCCCGATCGCAGGTGGACAGCGATGAGTAGACATACGCTTGTGCATATGCTCAGTCGAATCTGTTGGGATAAGTTCAAGTATCCCTTTACCTTGACTGATGCAGCTGTGGAGGGGTGAGCCGAAAGCAATAAAATATACTCTGTGTCAAAGACGCAGCAAGCTCCCACGACGCTTTCATCGCTCGCTTCAGGTGGGTTTTGGGGGAATGGTCCGTGTTTCGCGTCGTGATGATAAGGTCCAGTAGTTCAATATCCCGATGCCAGACGGACTGTTGGAGCGAGCAGGGCCGCCATCTAACGACCATCATAATGTGTATTTACACGTTGCGGCGCAGGATTGGTTACCAAGGCACAAGCTGACGCACGCTTACACTTATCACTCCCTTGAGCTGTCTGACATTGGGTTGAATAGATTCATGATTGACAGGACTGCTGCTGGCTGTTGTAACCTTAGACCCCATGCGTTATGTGTTGTGCATAAATTGCTTATCCCCAGGCTTTGTCAAGCCCTGGCCATGCTGGCACCCCCCCGAAAATCAATGCAATATTGGAATCATACACTACCAGCATATGTTAGAGCGTGTCTACTGTACCTGGACCGCGAGTGGCGATCACTTTGTGGAGAGCTTACTAAAAGAGTTGTACTATAGATTGGGTAAACCGTAATGATTAATGTCTGAGCACGGCGCCCAGCTGTCAAAGCTCCGCTGTCAGACCCAAGGGGATGCCCGAGTGCCTCAATGGAATATGAACGCGGCATCATTAATCATTCATGATCCTGTCAGGTCGCCTTCTCTTCGCTGGCCGAGTCAATTTCCGCCCCTCTGACTTTCTCACAGAACAACATCCGGTTTCCGACTTTCCTCCGATTCCTCAGAGTGTGGTGACCCTTTTCTCCATCGATGGGCCCAGGGGTAACTCGAACTTGAGACGCACGCACGGCGGGGGACGTTTTGACACGCACTTTTTTTCCATCATGTCGCTTGCTGACCTGCCTCACGAGATCGTTGCAATCATTCTCCGGACTGCCATCGACGCGACCACCGTCCCGAGCGCTATCCTCCGCGTCTGCACGCTCTTTCGTGATCTGGGCACGGACCATCTCTACACACACCTGAGGTTCACGTCCACGCATCAGCTTCACCAGTTCGCGCTCTCGAACGCACCCCAGCCCCGCACCGTGGTACCCCGTTCCTTGGCGGTCGATCTTACGGGGAAAGCACAACGCGACGGCCTCCGTCATCTCTGTGATGCCCTCGTCAAATGCCGAGAGCTCACACGTATTGCAGAGCGGACATCGCACGTCGATGAACGCGATGTGCGGCTGACACATCTCCGTCTACGGATGCATTCGTATTCCAGGGACTCTGCCGTCGACGACCTTGAACAAGCACTCCAAGCGGTCAGGTGAGCCCGCGAGACCCAAAAGTGGTCGACAGGCACAGGGGATATCGAGTATTGACTATTAGGTGCGCGCCTGCGCCGTCAAAAGTCCAGATACCTTTGAATGGACCGGTCCCGACCCCGACCACCACTTTTCCACCGCTGTGAGTACCACACCGCCCCCATCTCGTAGATTTCGTATTGGTATTGATTATCTGAATAATAATAATCAAATAACAACACGAAAACGAAAAGATCGTGCCCCCGCTAGCTTCCTGCCTGTTCAAGCAATTTTCGTCATGGTGCAACATCAGGGAAATCATTGTGACGAATGTTAGTTTTGCGACAGGTTCTGATCTAGAGGGTCCATTTCCCCCTTTGATGGGGGATATTCCCAGCCTGCGCTCCCTTTACATCGGTCAAGCCACGTTTTTGCATGCACAGGCGGTCGCTGGAATGTTTTGTCAGAGAAGAATGGAAAGATTAAGCGTGATCCGGCTGGTGGATGCTTATTCAGAGAGTATCTGGGGACCAAGGTTGCGAAGATCGGATATAGAGAATGCTGTCAAGATGTTGTGTCGCATGGAGGAGCAAATAGCGGTGATCGCACACGTCAAAAGGGTCGTAACGTGCGAGAAGAAAACAGAGAGAATCATAGGCGGTGATCGGGTAGAGGGGACTCACATCCTAGATTGAATATTGGATTGGGGGTTGTGGCGCATGAGGCCTCGTAAACGAGATTACACGATAGACGAGTGAAACCGATCTTTACAGCTCAATCTCCCGAACGCCATCTTTGTCGACTACTTTGACCTTGTACTTTTCCGGACTGACCACTAATCGCTTCGAGACCTCGCTGATGCAACGCCTGAGCGTAGTCAAGCCCTCCTCGAGTGTTCCCTCGGGATTGTGGTATCTGAGGATGACATCAGTACGTCGCTTGTCGAGTCTCTGGATGACCCGAATGACGTCGATGGCCCACCTATCCAGCAAACTCAATGCAAAAAAACTCCCATATCCATGCGCCGCAAAGGGCACCTCCAATACTGTTCCCAGATAATCTACCCAATAGAGAGCCGGCTTGTGGTCTGCGAGGTCATATCCACCAATGAGCAGGTTGACTGAATATGGGTTTCTGGACCGGAGAGACTCTGCAAGTGAACGACGGATCCACGAAGCGGCAGCAGACGGGCGGAGAGGGTAGAGATTGCGAATTTGGTACAGACGGATGTTACGCTCGACGTACTCTGCAAACTGGATCGTATCGCCTTGAAAGAAAGAAAAGGGCCACGTGGATGGGTCGTTGGCATGGAACCGCGACGGTGGAATGCAATTCGAACTGACCTGGTTCTCCAGAATACGCCATGAGCAAGTGTGAGCTCAGTTCTTGGATTTTATCCTGGTCGTTCTTCATTTTGATGATGGATTGGGCAGCGGTCGTGTCCGCTGCGACGAGGGCATAGCCCTTCCCGGTCAATGCGAAGGAGATCTCCATGTCGTGGTGGTTGTCGGCAAAGTTTCAATGGACGATGCGAGCGTACGCGTCGATGTCAGGGACGCGCGTCGAAACGAAGGAATGGTTTAATTATTTAAATAATTATTTTCTTTGTTAAGTAACTTTTGCTAACTGGGTAAACAGAGTTGAACTCGGTGCTGCCAGGCGCCACGTTGTGGACTACAAGGAGCTGATTTACCTGTTTGGTATGTAGACTCAAACGTCAAGATTATAACTGAGTTGCCTCACAAATCTCCCGCGCGCTCCGGACCTGAAAGCATGGATACGAAAAAGTTCATGTCATGGTGTGTAACGTCGACCTGTTCATGCTTTGTCTCGAATGTTATCTCACTTGCTAGCAGCGTCCTTCATGGAGACCGCATGTAAGATGTCGTGCAAGTCTCAGTTTCATAATGTGTCTCTCCTGCTAGATACACATCAAAACCAGAAACATGTTCGAGCATCCTCTCTGCACCTCGGGTTTCGTACTGGTACCACAGATGTGGAACCCACAGCTCCGCCGCGATCTTGCGCGACCATTGATTCAACATCGCAACAACTGTTACAACCGCCAATCAACTCCCGGCGTCGAACGAAAGGTTGCCATGTTTGATGGAACTCGAAAACATGGAACCCAACGCCACAGAAGTCGTTAGAGCCGGGACATGTTCAGGAAGATTTACCGGTTTGTAAGGTTAATATTTTACTAATCAATTGACCCCAGGAGCCCCTGTGACAAGACCGATATCGGGTGATGCGTACTTTTCGCAGACGCCACTCGCGTGTACTCTCGTCTGTCGTCGTTTGCGCGTCATTCAGAGTGAACCTTCCATAGGCCAACAAACCAGGGAATAAATTAAAATTTGAGGCCATGAAAGGCAAAGCGGAGGTGAGATCTTCTCACAGCGATGGCGTTTGATTCAATGATTGTTTCGTGGGGTATCCGGGGCGACGACTCGAGTAGCAAAAGTGCTGAGGTGGGATCTCTACAGTCACCGCGACTGATTGTTTCGTGGGGTCTCCGCCGGTTCGTGAGCTCGCCAGGGAGGCTACGAAGCATACACCTACTACGAGCTAGCTCAATCAAGTTGTGCGGAACTCAAATTGTATGGATGGATCTAATTAGGAAGAAAGCATGTTTGCTTCCGTGTGCAAGGGCTCACTGGAACAGGGGGGAACGAAACAACGTGGGTAGCTTGAAAAGCTGACCCGTAGCGACGAGTCACGGCGAAACAGGGAGATGATAGGAGCTATACTCCACTTATTCCGGTCGTTTTACCTGGGAAAGTTGGCGGTGCCATGATTGATCGCCCCGAAGCCTTGATAGGTGGATTTTAATCTGTTCCTCGGGTTATAAGCTCACGGAAAGTCATCTGGAAGTTACATACTCTGGATCCCTTCTACATTCCGTGTCGATCCCGCGTGTGTTACACTGTAGCTATGATTTACCCTGCTTGCGTGGCGGCGGAGGACACTATGTTAGCGCGTACTGTACTGGGCATGTCGACTACCTCCACGTACACACTGAGTAGTGCTTCCTGAGGGCTTCCCATCAAAGGCGTTGTCGCCACGGAACGGGTCTGTCGAAGGTCCCGCTCCGTGATTTTCCTTACAACTACTACGTTTATTTTGGTACGTTCCTGAGACCGTATTTGTATGTAGGCCTTGAGTACCATCTGTGGGTGACTGATAGTTCCAAAGTCAAATAGAGTAACTCCACACACGTGCATGGCAAGGCGCGGGCGAGGTTCGGCTTCACCCTCGAGGGATATATTGACAGGCCACGTCAGCTCCTTACTACCCCATACTTACGAGCGACTGGGCATGTTTCTCATCTCACTTGGGCGAAAAGGCAATCGTGATCCGTAAGTGCATTGCAACCGAAACAAGCTACCAATGACGGATACCTTGATATTATGGCAGTAATTGTTCTCAGAGTCATGAAGGGATTTTTCAGCTGCGTGTAGTGGGTGTTCTTTTTGACACGGACGACTGACAAAGTACGTATGAGCGTGAAAAAAAAAAAGAAAAAGGCATTTCCGCGTCACGATCTGGAGACTCCCGTTCTCTTTGAGAGAAGTCCCGTTTGGCGATGTCAACCAGGAACGTGGATTTTCGAGTTCTCAATGCCCATGGAGGCGCTTCTGAGGCTCAGGTTAAGCGTGGCCAGATCCGCCTTGCATCGTTGGGATAATCGATGAGCCCATTTCGTTGATGGTGGTCGGCGTGGGAGACCATCGACCAAGTTGCGGCCCTGTTCGGAAAGTCTCAGTCCTAGTCATTTCCCTTGGGAATTACGTGCCCTCTCTTCAGCCAGAGCATTTTTGCAAACTTCCCCCGTCCAATTGTTCCGCCGGATCTTCATGAGCCGCATGTCTGCCTACCTTTCACGGCATGGCCACCTTGGGAACATATCGGCAAATCTCCCTGGACCCCAATTCAGGACCTCTCTCCTTAGTAGCCAGACATGCCATCCAGCGGCGTACTCTACGGATCGCAATCATATCTGTCAACTGGCAAATTTTCTGATTCTCACCAAGGTCGTAATGGCGACTCTTTTTCGACGTGAACTGTAGTCTTGAGTTGGCCAGGGGGAAGGGCATGTCTACGTGGCGATCGGATGAGGCATATCACAGCTTATCACTGGCTTGCCGTCGACGTCCAACCTTTGTGCGATGTGTCAGTGGTGACATTCAATTCGCACTCAGCCGGCTGACTGACCCTTGGATCAGTTTGACTATCCACGTAGAGACTCCTTTCGCACCTGGATCTATTCGGATCTGGCACGGGAAGACCGACGCAACTTCCGCATCAAGAAGCTCGGTGGAAGCCTGCGCTCTGCTACTCACGATAATTCGCCTTAATTTTAGCCAAGCGGCTCATTCCAGTTCATTTTTCGTTTCATCTTCTTCCACTTTGGTTTTTGGATAAATATCAGTACCTTCCTTGGCTCCATCTCGATATTCATTCCTTCCCTGTGCTTCAGCCATTAGATCGTCATGTCTTCAAGGTCCTCTTCTGTCTACGCCAGCGCTGCCTCTCCTGCTTTTGAGCCATATACCCGCTCTTCTTCTTCTTCTACCACCTCCGTCATCTACGATGGCACCTCAAAACCTGCACGGAAAGCTTGGGTTGACCCCGCTTCGCTCTCCAACTGCGGGGACGCATCACAAATACAGGGCAATGTCTCAGCTAAGGTCAAACAACTCATCCTGAACACCTTCATGGCCTACGGTGCCGGCGACGAACAGTGTTTCGGCCACCACATCGCTAAAGCCGTCAAGTTCGTCGACATTAGCGCCTACGAGAGTAAAGACAAGCAGGGCCGAATGGAGGCCATCACGACTGCGGAAGTGGTCGTCAACAAAAGTAGGTGTTTACGTGTGTACACGGCTAAAGGTGTCGCCTAACAGCGATCCTCTCAGGTATGCTCAATGGGGCTGGGATGCTCCATGGCGGATGTGTCGCGTTTTTGATCGACAACTGTTGTAGTACACCGCTTGTCGCCCTTGGCTTGATCCAAAATATCAATGGTGTCGGCGTCACTCAAGCCATGAATGTCGTCTTTCACTCCCCTGCTCCTGCGTGAGTCCTTCCCTCGCCGTGAAACATGCTTAGCTAACCCTGACTGATGCAGAGGGTCATGTCTCCGAATTATTAGTACCTCTATCGCCATGGGCGGCCGCATTATGTGTGCTCGGTGCGAGGTGAGCAACTCTCGGCCGGTTCGTACGACGTGTTGTAATAATACTGATTACGAATTCAGGTCATTAACAGAGACACTGGCAGTGTAGTGGCGTCGGCGTATCTCAACAAGATGCAACCTGCGATCTCAAAACTATAGAAACCATGCCGTGCATGGTATCCTTGTCACGTACACCTGGAAACGACATAGATCACTGTATTGAAAACGCCTCTCTGTAATACTGCACTTATACCCTACGCATTCTGTATTATCCATACATAGATCTGGTCATGAAATTATACCTTGCTATTTCTTGGAATACATAGATCGTGATTCTGCGCTGAACGGATGGTGACCCAATCCACAATGTACCCACTGCATGAGATTGGGTGAGTGACAAGCTTGGGAGTTGATGGTCACGAGCGTCAAGCCAGCGCTGTTTCACTGGCCGTTTCCGAGTTTGACACTTAATTCCCTTCGTGATCGCGTGAGCACTCCTTACAGTATACAGTACCGTGCGTGCGTGAACCTTTTGCGACTTAACGCCACGAAGTGTTGATTGGGTCGCGCGGATGCTGAGCCCCTGGAAGCGTCATCGATCATCGGTCAGCTACTGGGACACACCCACCCAAGGTCCACATGGAACCTCGAGTGTGGTAACGAAACGCGTTAACTAGCGCGTCCTTTCTATAAGCGAAGCGTCATCGGCGCCCATGGCGCATTACCGTGACCACACGGGATCCGGGGAGAGGGGGGGAGGTCGGCCAAGAAAAAAAAACTACCAAACGCAGTGCATCATGACTCGGGAACCCGGGAAGGTTTTAGCGAGATATGTACAACTCGCGGAATCGCGCACGCGGAGAACGCGGTTTGGCACATGTGTTGCACCAACGTCTCCGCGGCAAAAAGGGAAAAAGTCAAAAGAGAGGGAAGAGATGAGAAGAGTACAGTGGTGCGTCCACCTACCCGACAGTCTAGCCCATCAACGTGATGTGCGCCGTATACGTGTGCAAGTTCTCGTGCCGTCACATCTCCTGGTTCCTGGACCGGCCGAAGCGACGCTGGTCATCGTCCATACGACCACCTTAAGTAAACGATGAACGAGGGATCAATTGTGAACGGACCGCGGGGGCTTTTGCTGACTTACGGTGCTAAATCAACCGTTTCTCGGAAAACCGCGCTAAGAATAGGCGCTCGGCAGTTGAAATGGACACAACATGAAGATGAGAGCATCGGTCCGTCCTTGGCAAGATCCCACTCCGCATGTATATGCATGGTCGTGTTGATGCATGTCGCTGACTGAATAAGTAAGGAACAAGGTCAAACGCACTCTGCCCCTTGTGCTATCCCTGCGTTTGTATTCGAGACCATTCGTTCCTGAGGGTTTCTCCGAATCTGATAGGATGGCTTGGAATTCGAACGACCACCATTGGGACCCCAAGCAAGCGCTGTGAAATGTAAACCCGCGACGTCGTTCGCGAGAGTCTCACCTCCCTAAACCACGCGATGTGCTTCGGACGCCCTGAGCGGAGACCGCCGGTGACACATGGAGAACGACAAAGAAAGAGAAAGAAGACGCGGTGACTTGCAGAAATTGTAATTGAGCTTCGAAAAAGCACATTTGTGAGGCCCGGCCAACGGTTTACACACACACGGGACGGGAAAAACTGTTTCAGAACGTGTCGCATGACTGGAACACGCGGTCATGCCGACACTGGTTCTCATGCTCCCCACGGGCCATTGCTTTTTCCTTGTGTGAAACTGCGCCGAGAGCGCCGTTTGTTGATCTAGCTGTATCATAATTAACCTCTGAGGGATGGCTCGACAGGAACAGTGTCGATGATTCGAACATGAGCTAGTGGGGCGGCAAAGTGGTCTGATCACATACTATGATGTAGTTCGTTGATGATTCCCATCCGTGACTGGGGCCTCGTGGAGAGCTCGCACGACTCAAGGATGCTGGCTATTATTACCCAGTGTTAAAATCTCGGGTGACGTTCGTTCGTGATTTTCCGCCCGTTGATGGTTCGCGGTTACGGTAGACGTGCGTGGGGGAGAGAGGAGCACAAGCCGCTATTGCAGGTTCGTCCTCGGTGCATCGTTGTGGGCTGACGTACGGCTATTCGCTTAACACCGTCCTCGGATCCCACCAAGTCATTATAATCCAGGGGACGTGGGATTTAGGGTCACCCAGACTCAAGACGTACTCCATCGTTCTGTATTGGGTTGCACCCATCTGAAATCTAGGAACCCCCCCTCTCCACCGCGGTTCCAAATCGCCGTCCTGACACCGAATGTTGCTCTGTTCCATGCTCCACCTCGGTACTATATTGATACGTGTAAAGCAAAGCATGCGTTCCTTGGAGTGCGTCTGACACAGCTGGTACACAGGCCATCCGAACACACACGGCAACAAATCTAAACAGTGTTAGCCGTCACCAAGTAGCATTTTGTGTAATAAGGAGGTATGAATCGAAGAAGGGCCTCTGCCAGACGGACAGTAACTTATCAGAACTGAGAGGTAGCAGGAGTGCTGGCTACAATTTCTCGTATAGCACTGCCACGATATGGTCTAGCTAGTCACACAAGGTCACACAAAAGCACAAGTTCAAGAGCCTCAAAACTTACTTCATTCATTCCTCAAAACACAACACGTTTGATTAGTTTGTACGGTTCAATTCCTGCAGATACATACATCCTCCCCTTGGGAATTGTGGAGTCATTGGAAGGGGTGCCGTGAGAAGTGTTCAACCTTGGCGCTAGGTTGGTTGTTACGGAACTGGAACTGGAATCTGGATAGAGTTGAAACATTAACCGTTGAACTAGTTGCGGACACGCTAGTAAGTCAACCAGTCTTTATGATACCACGACCAATCATTAGCTACTGAAAACTGCATATGGTTTTTTAAATTCGAACCACTGGAGGTCGCGAAATACGCCGGTATCTATTTGAAGTGGGCCCATCACTACCATCGCTATCAATATTCCTTCAATTGCATTTCTCGGTAAACTTCATCTCTCTTTGACCGTGTTCAGGCGGTATTCACAAGTTCAGTGTATGAGTAGAACATTATGAGCTTGTGAGCCGTACTAACTACGTCAAGGAATATTTGATGTGCTTGCACGCACTAGTATCATTCTCTTTGTTCAGCTGGTCAATATTCTCTTGAACTATCTCCTTCAGGGTGAGCAACTTCGTAGTATATGATGATACAACGGAACTTGATAGGAGGTTTTAGTACGGGGACCTGCTTTCATTCGCCTTGAATTTATCATGCCATATATTGGCGTCGTCGGTCCGCTCACATGCCAGCACGCCGATTCAATTCGCACCGGAACGGTGGTACTACTACTGGGAGCTCGTCGGATGTACGTACCATTTATTCCTGCCGTTCTCAAATGGACTTGGAGTGAACCACCTTCAGTCGCTACTAGCGTGTGAGTTATAAGACGCCGATGATAGCAACGCAAGTGCGCGATGGTGACAAGGCTGTCAGAGCCCTGGGCCCGTACCGCTGGCAACAGAATCCATACTTTTGATGACAGCTGCGTGTACCTTCCAAGCATTGTATGCTCTAGGAATTGTCATCTCTGTTCGGTTCGTTTTTCGTGATGCCCCCCACCTAATAGACAATCCGCCCGGGAAGAATGCGACCCGTGTCTAGGATAAAGGGTTGGGTGGCGGATGGGGAGAAGGAGGGGAGAAGGAAGGGAGAAGGGGAGAAGGAGGCTCCTTAACGAAGATCAGCGCTATCAGCGCTTAGCGGGCTGCTCCCACGGGCCAACCGGGCGCCGGTGTCCTTTCGGAACACGGTCGCACTGTTCTGCGTTCTCATGCAGTATCTGCGCCGGAATTAGCCGGCGCAGATCCCCAGCCATCTAGAGGAGATCCGGTAAGCCATACTACATAGGCCGGCATCAGCAAAACGTCTTTGATTTACAGAAAATTACCTCTCAATTCAGCCGATGCTATCTTAGTTTCAATCCACCGTCTTCCCCATTTCCCTACATCCTTACAGGAAGTCAACCACTGGTGTTAACCCGACTTGAGACCTAGCCAACGCCACGCCTTGAACGGTGGTCTCTCGAAAGACAAAGTTGTCGCAGTGAGCACCTTTGTCAGACAACTACCAAATCGGGCATTGCGCGCGGGGATCCTCGTAACTACTGTACTGACATGTTCTGGGGCAATACATTCACTAACAGTACAAAGAAAAAGTTGATTTGTATGTTACAAACCTCAAGGACCGAGGTCATTGAGGAACAGTCTCAGGGGCCATATCTACCCAATTAGGTACAGGGCCGAAAAAGGAAGGAAGATTGCGGTTTCGAGGTGACAGATTTCGGATTCACAGCCCACCAGACTACTTGACACGTACCATGTGGTACCTTCCTATTC